>BRZM01000020.1:1041005-1076511 GCA_033238685.1 Lates japonicus
AAGGGCGTAATATGGTGGAGATGAAGGTGAGGACAGTGAATTTTATTTTCTTATAACTCGGTTTCATTTAAAAAAAAAAAATGCAAGTGGAAAGTAGAAAGTTGTTGAAAAAGACTGGTGGGAAACTTACTGTCATGTTAATTTGCTTTATTGAAATAATCCTTCATGTTGTCAGGAGACACATCTTGATAGCTCAGTGTATATATATGACTTATTTCTTACTTAAATTATCCTTTTGATTAGATTATGAAATACGACGACTTTTCACATAATCTTGACATTTAACCACACCTGCCTCTGCTTTTTCGACCATAAACACGTAACTTCATGCTTAGAGTGTCAAAAATAAAGAACAAAGTCTGGTTGATACCTTTAACATCTCCAGTAAGTTCATTAGCTCAGGTTTGTAAAGACAACAACTTGTTGTTCGTGCTGCTGAACATACTAGATGATGCTACTTTCACTACATAACAGTCAGTTTTTCATTTTTGTTTGTGTATATGAGCTTTAAGTGTTGGTAGCCATATTTTTTAACTGGAGACAGCTTGACAAACCTTCTGCTTACAGTCTTTATGCTAGCTGCTAATACAACCTCTGGCTTCCTTTTACTTATAACACATACAAAGAAGAGAATAAGTTCTGAAATGTTCATTGTTCTTGTCAAAATGTATTCACTGCTTAAAACTTTTTGTAATGGAAACACAACTATTCCACTTTCTTTTGGAGCCTGGAGGAAAACAGAAACAATTACACCGCAACTTTACCCTCCTCCTTTTCTCTCAGCTCCAGACAAAAAGTATTTCACATACGGCGGAAAAAAAAAGTGTGCAACCACCTTTTCCTTTCCTTCCTCCTCTTCCTGTCATGAGGAGAGGTGAGCTCCTTCACACACCTCCTGTAAAAGGCCGAGAGGTGTGATGTTCCCGAGGGCTGTAGTGTTTCTGTTAACACCTCTGCTCCAACACTCACACCATGTTCTACAAGTTCCAGTCAATTACACACCGCTCTGTTACAAGTGTACTGTCTTTTTCCCCTTTTCCCCATATCAGGTTTTTTAAAAGCTATTAGGCATTGCCTGGATGTTGGATTTCATGCTTCTGATGCTATCTCCTCTGCATTGCTCTTTTTTTTTTGATACATACGTCATAGGAATCTTTAGATCAGCGAGGTCAATTTCCTGCAAATTTCTTTGCAGAGATGTGGCACCGAGGCCATGCATCGATCTGAGCTAATCAATACCTCTTAGCATGTGCAGCACATGGCACCTCGCTGCCTCCTCCATCTGCATCTTGTTTTTTATGTATTAAGAGGATGGCGGCGCTTTTGCCCATTCTTCTTGCATTAACAATCCCCAGGGGTAAAATAGGCAGATTGTGGTCAAAAGGCAAGAGAGAAAAGGAGAAAGAGGAAAAGAAAAGCAAAAGAGGCTGATAGCAGAAGTTTCGGCGGAAGAAAGAGACTGTTTGACTCATGAGTTGACTCAGTATGTTTTGTAGAGGAAGTGCATTGCTGCTGCAGACTCTCTGAATCATGACTCGATTTAATCTGTTGAAGAGGCACAAAAGGCAGCGAGGGCCAGGGGCGTGGTGTTATTGTCAGCAGGAGGCTGGGCCAGTGTGTTTCAAACCCATGAGGGCAGCAGCAGGGGCGGCTGGCCTTGACCTCCCTCTTTTCAGCCTCTTCAAGCCGCCTGGTTGCCATTATGAAGTAAAATTAGCTCCCTGTTCTCCGTCGGCCTCCCCCTCTCTTAGCTCCTTCCTCCACGCCCACCCTCCCCTCCAAAGGTCATAGCTTGCGCCCGAGTATTTTGCTCCCATTTTGTCGTGCCTAATGAAGTGACATGCTAAGTAATTGTTCTGGCAAAACATTTCACACATCTTTCTTCTGCTAATCTTATGGCACCTCGCTTGTTTAAAGAGAAAAAGCAGCTGGCGTTTGCCACACAGGCCGGATAAGATGCGATGGGAAGGTGAAGGGGATGAGGAGCAATCATATGAAAAAGCTTAAGGTGAGGAGGTATTTTCCCACCGTGCTGAAACATTCCTCCCTGCCTTTTGTATTCAGAGAGAAAACAACACAATTTACAGTTGTTATCTAGAAAAAGAAATGGAGGAAGGAGGTACGGGAACATCTGGTTTTTATGTTATGTTTTGAAAAAGCCCCTGAAAGGAGAGGTGTTTTTGCAGAGAGAGGGGAGGAAAAAATTGAGTGACAGTGGAAGAGGCGTTGATTGTCAGGGGGTAGCAGCTGGTGTGACAAAATGATCGGCCATATTGTTATATCATGTTACTCCAAGTCCACCTGCTGCTCCATTAACTGCGATCTGACAACAGACTATATCAAACTGCTCCTACATGAGAGAGAGGTGGATGTTTCCTTCCAATGGAGGAAAACAACGCGCTACAGTACGACTGATTGACCGCCACTGAGCTGAAGCATCACATCAACTCCACCTGTGCAGATTAATGAGTCACTAATGCCCAAAGCAAAAAAAACTCATTACATTCCTGTATAATAACCCACAGAAATACTCTTGGACAACTTTTTTCTTAACTTAATACTTGAAGGGGGCTCAGACTGAAGTGTGTTGAACAAAAAGCTGAAACTGGTCAACTGATTAAAAACTCAATTTTTTTTGGTAAATTATTAATAATGTAAGTAATTTTTTCATGCAAAAATATCAAATATTACCTCATTTTAGCTTCTTAAACATCAAGATTGTCTCCTTATGTGATTGTAGACATAAAACGTGGGTTTTTGTGTGTTGGTCAGACAAAACAAGACGTCACCTTGAGAATTTAAGGTTTATAGGCCAATAATTCATTGATTAATCAACAAAATAACCATTAGTTCCACTCCTAATGTTATCAGAAACCTCACCCAGACCTTTTGGACCACCAACCACCCATTCACCCAGCGAGGTTACCAAGGGCCAACTCGGTGTGTGGTACATTAGTATGGGGTTTCGCCCTGTTTAAAAGTGCTATGTGGAGCATTATTAAGTGTTAATTTCACAGTGGCCGTGTCTCTGCTTCACATACCTCGGCTCTAAAAAAAAAAAAAAGAGGTCACCCCAGACCGTGTAAAAAGGTCTTTAAAAAACTGGGTGGACCCATGAAGAAGCGTTTCCACCCACCCTGGCAGGGCAAAACGTCACGGCCAATTTGTTAACCACAATTGATTTTGCACGGTGGAAAGCGACGCCACCGCGAAGGCTCTGTATATCTCCTCCGACCCAGGCGAAGGGCTGCATTGATGCACTTTAAGTCAGGCACAATAAGCCTCTTGCAAAAAAATGTGGTCGGGCTCTTCTTTAAATACAGCCTCTGAATCTAATTTCACTTCCTGAGCCAAGTGTTGCAGTTGACAAGCCGCATTTCCTCAATGAAGCGTCCTTTTCTAATTTCTGAATGCTAATGTTTATTTACGTATTTACCCAATTAAATTCAGACTCTGCTGCTGCACTAACTGTTTAATAAACAGGCTGTCCCTGCAGCATGGCCTCTGGTATGTGTGTGAAGACTGAATAAAAGTGACCAGGTCTGGTTTCTAAAGCAAGAGGGAGGGGGTCTATACCGCCACTGCCTGCAGCAAGGACCCAGCTCTCTTCAGCTGGCTCACAGGGGGAGATGGCAGCCTTCAAAGGGTTAGGCTAAGGGAGGTGTGCATCCTCGCCCAAACTCTCTCAAGATCATACAGTTGTTTGTGTGTGGGTATGAATATGACTTCTCTGTGGATGCACAGCATGCCTGTGTGTTTGTGTCAGGCCGCTACCCTCTATTCGTCCTCATTCCTCTAACCCTGCCGCCCCTCAGGACCGAGATGCTGGCGTTGAGGGGGTGCAGGGGGGTGGGGGCAGGCAGGCTTTGAACCTGCCTTTGCCGTGCTCTCTTAATTGTAGGGAGCTCCCCGGGCCTCGGCCCGTGCAGCTGTGCGCTCGCCGCCACCGCTGCGCCTGTGACGAGCGCCTCCCTCCCTGCGGCTGGTTTTTACTGTAAGGTGTTTTTAATTACTCGTCTCTCCCTCCACTCTCTGTGTGCCTTTGTGTGCCGGCTGAGCTTCAGAAGTTTCTGCTGTTTTGCTTCTGTACCCTACAATAACAAAGCCAGAAATCATTTTATCCCTCCTCTATTTACTTCCTGTCTTCTCCAACCTCTGCATTTATTGTATCGCTCGAACCCGCACTTAATTTCAGTTTTCTCTTTCCGATCCCTTAATCCTTTTCTTTCTCTTTTGGACTCGCTCCCTCTCCTCTTCCCCAGTGCACATTTAGTTCATTCATCGCTCGGTGGAGGCCATAAAAGGAGCCTTGTCATTTATGGAGAAATTAAATCACACAAACTGGCATTCATCCCAGGCACTGGTGCATGGAAATGATGTCACCATGCATAAGCGTCATCTGGAAAAGTTTGCAATCAGTGTCACTCCGTAGCAAATTAAACAGTGGCGTCTTGGGGACAGATCCTTTCAAGTTAGTATCCAACTCATAATCTCTTTTTGAATATTTTTTTGTGGAGGTTTTCATCCACCACATTGGCTGCTAGAGCTGGAGAGTCCTCCTCTTTATTAGACCGTTTCCTGTGCTGGAATGTCCTCGGACATCTCAAGCACCGCCACCACCACCACCACTGCAGAAACCTGAATGGTGTTGTTATTATGGAGGCCTGTGCTCACAATGCTCACCTTTCTGAGGATCCTTCACCGCCTCTCGTGCACACGCCAATCTGCCGTCTTATTTGTTGGCCCGAGCTTTACAAGACAGGCGATAGCTTAATGGGTTTGATAGAAAAAAATGAATCTGTCCTCATCTTGAGTGAGAAACCTTGAGTCAGGCTGAGAAATGAGGTCTGAATGCCAAACAGAAGTCCGTAAAAAAGCAGATAGGCATTCCTCTTCTTCAGCATGACTTGTTTGAAGTAGCGACAGTGCAGACGTGCTGAGAATTGGAGCCACGCTTTGAGCCTGAGCTCGTGTTCACAAAAGTTTTTTAATGTGCCACCGAACCCCCACCCCTTCTCTCATCCTGGCTCTCCGAATATTCACCGTGACCTACTTTTGACAGCCAGACACGCGACGTATTTGCTTCTGCAAACATTGTTTATCAATTAACACACTAAGAAAGAACCATCGATCGGGTGTAGTAATGATACAGTGCTCCCCACCTCCTGTTTTTCATCTCAGCGCTCTCAAAACTCCACTTGCGCTTCAGCGCTCAGTTACAGCTGACAAATCCCCAGTCACCCCTTAAATCAGCCTCACCATTCCCCTGTTTACAGCTTCAAAGTATTATTGGCATTTCTTATTGTGTTTCAAAACATGACCGGTGAAAGTCAAGGATTATTATTATTAATATATTTTTTCTTTCTTTAAGCAAAAATTCCACACCTTACCTTATTCCTTTTCAACTTTACTCCACTTTCTCAGTTCTTCTTCTGTGAAAAATGCTCGTTTTTCCTTCTTTTCTTATCTCTTTGTTCTTCTTTTCCCCGCACGCTTGCTAAATTTCCCTTGTAAAAGTTGTGAAAGCTACTGCCTGCAGTGCATCAGTTTCCCTAAAGTCACCTTGAGTCCATGCTCTCTCTCTCTCTCACTGTCCTCTTTGTAAAGTTTCCTCTCTCTCCATCTATATATAAATATATATCTTCTCGTGCTGCCTCTATCCTGTCACAGCTTCGTTCTGCCTCTCATAGCTGTCTGCACGCTCTCATCCCCCGGTGTTGCCTATCTGGGGACCCAATCAGAGTAAAGGACCAATTGTCCCTCTTCTTTGCAATCAGTGGACGGGGGGAAGAGGTGGAGAAAGAGGAGGAGAGGGTGAGTTAGGATTGGGCGGGGGGGGGGTAGATTGACAGCAGGATAGGAAGAAGTGGGGTGAAATCAGGAGAGGAAAGGATGGAGGAATGAGAAGAGGTGGTAGATAGAGAGGAGTGGAGGGGGAATGCTCCTCCACAAAAGCAACTCATTGCATACCCCGGGGTATTTGCAAGTGAATAAAGTGGCCAGCATGGAGTTGGTGGAGGTGGTGGTGGTGGATTGCCGGGGGGGGGGTGCAGGGTCCTTGCAGCACTGACCAGCGAAGTAGAAAACGCAAAAGATGAGGAGAAGAAGAAGAAAAAAAAATCACCATCCCTCATACATTTTAACGAGCCGGTGTTGTACACCACTGGATCTGTAGAGGGATTTATGGGCGTAGAAGATGAAGCTCTAAACTGCATTATATTCCGCCGCTCGCCCAGTCGGAGTCAAAGCAATTAGTTTTCCAAATTGGCAAAAAGATCCTTGAAAAATTAGGTGCGCAAAAAAAAAAAAAAAAGCATGGTGGGAGATTAGTCATGGTCACGGAGATCTGATCCCTGTTTAGCACAGAGCGGGAAAAATAGCAGTGTTTCATTTAAGCAATCATGGAATTAATGCGGCAAAAAGAGGTTTTCAGAGTCGAGTCTTCAGGAGGAGGGGGAAGGACTTGGTAAAATGAAATCATATTGGAGATGTACTCAACCATGTTTAAACAGAAATGAGAATATATTACACAGGAACAAGAAGCGTTCTAGGCCGCTGCTCTGCTCGGGTTCTCATTTAGTGTTTTTTTGTTTCCATTACATTGTCTGAGCTGTTTCCATATTATATTTACAGTCAAAATAAAGTGATGGAGCTGCAGACATGAGCTAGCAAAGTTTTTGAATTTCGCCACTATTCATAGCCCGTTTGGACTTCTTTGCTTTTTTTTTTTTCCACTCGACAGCCTCTTGACTCTCCTTAATCTTCCTGACAGAGTAATTTGGTGTGTTGTACAGCTCTAAAAATACAGATGAAGGCTGTTGTCACCCGCCGAGCCAGATGGTCAAAAGGTTGTACTTCTCTATCGGTTCAATATGTTTTTTTCTTTCTCCCTCTCCGTCCCTTTCAATATGTCTTCTTTCTCGTTTGGCAGGTCATTCTTCTTCACCACTAGCCCCCCCCCCCTCCACTAAACCCATCCCTGCCACCCTCCCCATCGTCTTTGTCTCTTTGAAGACCTGACTGGTTAGCGCCCCAGCCAATCTGTCAGCGAATGCTTGACTGGACCCCCAGAATAAAAAAAAAAAGGCAGGGGGCTCCCTCTTTGTCGGGGCGGGCCACGGAGAGAGTGGCATTCAGGCCCATTGAACAACACCTTCCATCACTGTGGCAGAGGCTGGGGATGATAATTGGCAGAACAAATCGAACCCTATAGGGCTTATGGTCTGGTTTTAAAGTCTGTTATAGTGGTAGACGTCTGGAAAACAAGTCCCTTCGGGGTCCTTCACAAAGGCCCGGATCTGGCGTAGAAATAGATTGGATACAGTTAATGTTCTGCATGTTGTTGGACTTTAGTTTTGTGGTAAGATGCGGGATGTTGTAGGGATACGGTGCTTTCACGGATCAGATCAAGAACGCCTACTCTAAAGGTTTAGAGCTGTAGGTTTGACATCAGGGTACCTTCAGACACTCCAGGTCTTTCATTAGGAAGGCAGATTTCATGGTTGTTAGAGTGGCGTATCCTCTCTAGACAAGTATCTTCTCAATTACCAGTTCATTACATTACCATCTTGTTAGCCATTTTTTCCCTTAAGTATACATTTGTGTCTTAAGTATCTAATTTGCTGAGCTAGTGCACCTTCCCTGAGTTGGAAAAAGACAGAAACAAACTTTCTTGATGGTTTCGAGAACTTTGCAAAAACATAATCTCATTCAAAATCCCATCAACATTTCTGACTCATACAAAAATCCAGCCTTGGATCGGTATATCTATATATGATGTATTTTTGTAGACCAACCCATAAGTTAGCATCACCATGGTTCCCTCAACAAAAAGCCCATTTTTTCATTGTTTTTTTAATTGTTGCAGAAAATAAGCTTAGTTTATGATAATTAAATGTTTTGTTCGTCAGATAATCTTCACAAGTGAACACCACTGTCATGATATTTGAAGCCTAAATACAATCTTTAGAGGTAAAAAAAAAACTCCACTACTAAGCTTCCAACTTTTAATTTAATTTACCTCTGAGCTCTTCTACAAAAGCCTTTCTTCTCAGAAAGTTAGTGATAGTTTGAAAGAGCGTGAGTAGAAACACAAGGAGGCTGTAAAGGTGGACTGGTGAGTAGATGGGTTTTCATGTTAACGTCTCCAACAACCTCTGTAGTCTCATTTAGACACTCGTTAGCAGTGGAGGAGTGGGGGATTTACTGACGGGTTTTATGTTGGAGAATAAAATAAATAATACGACGTGTTAAAACCACAGACAGAGTGCTAAAATGCAACTTAGATCAGGTTTTAGGACTCATTCAGCACCTAATCTATAAGTCAAAGACATGGGTGGCTCTGAGTTGGCAGAAGAGATGCATCCAAGCATAGGGTCATGGTTAGTTCAGATGTCTAGTATTAAAATTTTAAAAGTTTTATTGGTAGTAAAGTAATTGTTTTGCATTGTTAGCGTACAAGGTATCCAGTTTCTTACAGCAGCTCCTGCAGTGGAGCTGATTTGTCTTAAATATGCTTATAGTAAACACCAACAATACTTCATTTTCCATAAAAACAATTAAAGACATGTTAAATAAGAGATTGCATTGATTACAGAGCTAGTTAAACAGAAGCTAGCTAGTTGCAACTAGTAAAACGACCGCTTTTTTGGCTCGGTTGTACCACTAACTCAGCAAACAACCATTTACCAGAGCTGGGAGACATTTCTAAAGGCCTGGAACCAGGGAAAGCAGAATCCTCCACTGAATAAGCTTACTCCTGACCTGCTCTCCCAAAGATTGAAAGTTAAAATAAGCTCTTAATAGCACAGCACATCCAATAGGCAATTAAAAATAATGATATGATTGCGATGCGTCGACGATGAAAACACAAACCCGGAAAGGTAATACTCTATTTTGCCGTCTACCCTTCTTTACCCTCACTGATGTGCAACAGCCTTCAGATGGAATAACCTAAACAAAATTCAGCCCAGTCTCATTCGATTATTATCACTTTGCCACCACAACCACCACTAGGGAAAAGCATGAAAGAGGGGTTAGGTTTCAAACGAGATAGAGGCGCCAGAGAGGGAGTAAAACCTCCATGTCATCTAAGATAAGAGGAGCAGCCTCTTCCCACTTCTACCAATTAAAAATGGCATGGAGCCAAGGTTATAAGCCCAGTACAAAAGGAAGCTCTTCTGTGTCTTTTGGTGCTTGATCGAGCTTTTTCATGTCTGATTTTGGCTACAGGTTTGAAACAAAGGGAAATTAGGCAGTGAGTAAAGTCGTTGCGTCTTTGTTGGGGGAGGATTTGTACCACACAAGCCACAGTTCACAGCTGAAGCAGTAACCTTACAGCTGGTGGTGGAAAAAGCAAAAATAAGATGTTGGCATAATTGTGAGACATCAGAATTGTGCAGGGGGCGAAAAAGGTGAACCGTGACATTAACTTTACCTGCCTAGCATCATCTAGCTGCTTCCTGCTTTCGCATGTGTGCTCTCGTTTCAGACGAGGCTGTCTTTCAAGGAATCCTGTTTTTCCTGGTGACCTTTTCCTGTTTTCTTTTTCCTGGTTGTCTCTCGCGGAAATTGACTTTCCACTCCAGTAGTGTTAAACTTTGCCATTGCGAGCCCTCCACTGCGATAAGGCGGCGTTCAGTTTGGGATAAAAAGGCTCCCGGGCGCTTGATGCATGTTTCCAGTGCCTGGGGGATAGGCAGGCACTTGGCCTTGATGGGCTGACAGAAGCCAAGGAGGCGTGGGGGCCTCCGGGCAACCAGGACCACAAACCTCAGGGAACAGAAGCAGCGTGCCTTGCTCTGATATTTACCCATAACCTTACTCTCTGCTCTGTCCCCGTGACCCTGTCTGCGCTGCTTGAATGTGACATGAAAGTAACTTTTGAAGTAGAAATTAAGAGAGGCGAAGGTGGGGGGTGGGGGAGGGTACATACATTGTGACTGACGCAAGAAACAAACACAAATGCACGCAGAACATGAAATTCCTAAATTATGAATGCATTCTGTCTGCAATGTTATTCCTGCTAAATTATTTACAAAGATGAGTGTGGAAAGAAGAAAGGAAAACATGTTTCTCCAAATGAAAAATAGCATCCCTGCTCCAGAGTGTTTTAACTCACTCAGTGGCAAGTTTTTTTGTGGAAACTTGAGGTTTTTTCTTCACTTAATTAACCTGAGCTAAACTAATAGACACAATACCTGTGGTTCATGTCCTGGTTGCAAGTGCACGCGTCTCATATAAGCAGGTTTTGACTATCTCCCTACCCCCACCTCCTGAGTCAATAGAATAACAATTAAGGGAGTGTGCGCGCTCCATTACATGTTTGGTATTCAGGAGGAGGGGGTGCATGCACAGGCTGCCACGTCTAACCAGAAACAAACACACATACACAGGATAAATGTCTCCTTTGTTGGTTTCTGTGTGTTTGTAGTTCCACACTGATCCAGTGATCAGAGGAAGAAATAGTTCAGCAGGGGGTTTAAACAACAACACCGTCCGCCACTCTCTCCCCTCCTCCTCCTCCTCCTCCTCCTCCCTTGAAACAAACCTGGCTTATCACAGCAGGAAAAAAGCAAAAAAAGCAAAGCAGTGGTTCCTTTAAAACGTACGTGGGTGAAAAGTTTCCTGCTACATAAATATGATGAATCTAAACAGAGGAAAAGGAAGGAACAGAAGTTACAGCTAGAGGAGAGGATGATTTATTTGTCCCGGTATAATCATTTCCTAGGACGTCCAACTTGTGCAAGGCTGTAGATGGAAGCTGTTGCCCAGTCTTGGCCAACTACTCATTCACTATTGGTGCATGAAAAAATCAATTAGGACGGTTATGAAGTCCTCCCTCCACCTGGAGTCTTACTCACAAACTCTGTTGCAACATGCTCAAATTGTGCACTTTTTCTCTGTACACCTGGCAACTAAAAGCTTAAAAGGACCTGTTCATCTCAGAAGGTCTTAGATCCACAAAACCTTTGCTTTAGCTGCAGGCTTTATTCTTACAAACGCACAATCTGGGGGTCAGAGGATCTTGGGCTGTAGTTGGTGAACCCTTTTACCAAAAGAACATGACTTTATCCTCTGTGCATGCAGAGTGATTACTGAAACTCCTGTGGTAGTGACTTTACAAGGTGCGGCTGGATAAAAGGTGCATGTGTTTACTTTACACGTGTGTGGCTTTGTAGACCACAGCTTGTCCCTGTGCTCCCCTAGTGAGCGTATGCCAGGACAAAAAAAGACAGCATTAATGCCCTAATCAAACTCAGATAACTATGTGTAATGTAAAAGGGCTGCTCATTGTGTCTAATCCAGTTCTACAGAATGTTTTGCCATAACTCAGCTTGATGTTTTGGTCTCACGACCCACAGCTTTACTGTTTTGGTTCAGTCTCTCGGCTCTCACCAACTTCATTTTCGGTTTTATTGGTTATAATATGCATCTAAAACTATCTGTACGTTCGAAAAAAGTTGTAGGATGAGACAACATCAGATATTCTTTCTGAACAGAGCTTTATCAGTTTAACACAGTTGTCTGCAGAGTGTTGAATTATGGGTTGTTTGTAGCCTTAATGTTGCCAAGCCAGTGAGTGTTTTCAGTCTGTTAAGAGTGAGTCTCAGAGAATCAGTCAGCCCTAGAAGTGTTTTTGTTAAAGACCAATTTTACCTGCAGGGGTTTCTTAAGGCTTGCTCATAGTGTTTTTACTGCAGTAATGAACAAGGAAGAAAATCAGCCACAAATTACAGCTGTCACAGATGATGAGCTCAAAAAGACTGACGTCTGAAGAATGCTAACTGACCGCTTCTGTCAGCAGAGAGTGCTAGTCTGCAACTGACAGATAAGCCACACAAATGCGTGTTTTACGTATTGCTGTACTTCATATAAGAGGAAGGGCTTCAATGACTCTTTTCTCCTTGGATTATTACAGGACTAATATAGAAGTATTTCCTTCCCTCAAAAAGTCTTTATCTCAAAAACAGCTGTTGGAAAAAGGAGGGGTAGTCTTATAATCAGGGATAGTCTTATATTTGGGCCAACAATAACTCAGGCATAGTTTGAGACATCTGTTGCACCTTTGACCCAATCATATGGAAGCTCAGTTCACCTTCAGCAAAATCAGCAATAAAGTAACCACCCATTAACTAAAAACTTTAGTTCTCCAGAGACTTCATAAAAAACTTATTTCTGCCCCCATGAGCAGTTCTTTCTCCAAGAGACAGTTGTTAAACTAACAATCTGTAACTAAACACCTGAAAAAAAAAAAAAGATACTGAAGTGCTGTAACAGTACAGCTGTAGTGTCATCTGCCTCTTCAGATCCTCCACTGCTGTCCAGCCATGGTTATGTTTTCACTCCTCATTTAATCCTCTGTCCACCTCCCTCTCCACTCACCCATATAATAACTGCGTTTTTCATGTCGAAAAGAACAGGACGCTCGCTGTTTCGCCGAGCTCTGAATTACACACAAGTACGCTGCCTTGCTCTCGGGTTGCGATCCTTCACCTCAACCCCGGAGCCTATCGTCCAGCCTGCACCAAGTACTCCTCATCCCTCATTACATGCAATTCCATATGCCGAACGCCATCTGCTACCGGCGACAAGGCTCATATGCAGCTGTGGCTCTAGGACGCGCTCTTAACGTTGACCTGCAACTCTTCACACCAGGTATTTCCGATCCCTGAGAGGGTTGTTGTGCCCCTCCGACGCTGGTTGTAATCTATCTGGTAATTTGAAGCCGACTGTTGCAGAGGGAGCTGAATCTCCCATCTCCTGCCTCCTGTCATGTCTCATGTTAGCCTCTGTAAGTAGTAGAGGAAAGAGGTGGAGGGGGGACGGCGAAGGGGGGAAAGCTGGGGTGAGAGAATATTAGGTCTCAATCCCCTCTCAGCACGTCTGAAATGGAGTACAGCTGCAGGGAGAACAAATGAATAAAAGAAAGCTTGGGAACAAAATGTCACGACAAGTTCTGTGATCCTTGTCTGCAGCATTTTCTACAACCAGCAGACGTGACTTGTCTGGGGGGGTGAGAGGGTTCAAGTGGTGATACCACCTGGTAACCTTGTAAGAAATCAATGATAATGATGATTATGTATCGAAACAGAATACAGCACAAAAGAAATAGATTATTGATGATATTAAATCATTGAAAAAGGACAAAATACATTTTAAATAAAAAAAATTCAAAAAAACTGAAGAAAAAAGTTTCCTGAATTTTGAAAAAAATAAGTATAAGAAATCATTTCCATTGCAGAAGAAAATGTATGTATATAAAGAGAAATATATATAAAATTAAATGAATCAAGAATAAAGAATTAAATAATGTAAATTTTGATTAAATGTTATATATGTTATAACATATTAATATATAATTTTAAATCAAGAAATGAAATAACAACCAAAAAAAGTAAGAAGACTTTAAAAATGCAGTGCTCCTTCAACAATAGCAAAAAAATTTTAATTATATAAAAACATGAAATTTTAAACAAAATGCCTAAGATAAATGAGGAAAAGTAGAAGTATAAAACGTATAAAGCAATATTTTAAAAAAAGCTATGGGGTACTTATGTATTATGAAAACTGAAATAAATACATATTATTAAAAAAAAAAAATTAAAAATATGAATAAAGTGAAGTCAGTTTTATTTATATAGCATTAAATCACAACAGAAGTTATCTCAAGACACTTTTTATATAGCGCAGATCCATATTATATATATTTACAAAGACAGACCCAACAATTCCCAGAGAGGAGTAAAAATGAACACAAGAAAATAAAAGAATAGAATAAACTGAACCTGAAGACCTCAGTCCATCTCTGTAAACCCAAAATCCCTTGTACGGTGAAATCTGCAAACTCTGCAGCTCAGACTATGAGCATCTCCGATCTTGACCATGGCTGCTGGTGTGAGGCTCAGAATTTGAGTGAAATTAGCATAATTTAGCATGAGTGTTCCTCAGCCCGGCTACCTTACCCCCCAAACCTCTCCAATAGCTTCCCTCTGTACTTGAACTAACTCCCCATTCGCCCCGATGAGCTTCGGTCCAACGTTTCTGAGGCTTGTTTTTCTTGTTGTTGTTGCTCCGTTGAGGGAAAAAAGATGAAGAGGAGGCAGAGCAGATGTCAGGACTGATAGCGAGCTTATCTGAACATCATTGATTTTCACACGTTCTTACTGGGGCCAGCACGGGTTGGTTTCCTCCTCGGATGCCAAAGAATTTGACAGAATAGCCAGGAAACTTGTCAGGACGGATAAAACTGATAGGAAGGCATTAAAAAGCTGTCCGCCCACACCTTCTCCAAGCTTGCTAACACACGCGTTCCTGCTTCCCTTCAACACATTTTAAAAGCTTTTAACAAGAGAAGGGGTACTTTTCACTTTGACGCCGGGCTCATCAGTTCGTTTGAACATGTGAAAAAGAAAAGGAAAAAGAAGCAAGGCAAGGAGCAGAGGTAAAATAATTGGCCGAACTGCCCGTGCGTCCAGCGTCTAAGCCCCTGCGTTGACTACACTCCTGCCTCTGTTAGTGTTTGACCTATCAGCCCATTTAAGAAGCTCTATCTAGGAGCATGTACACCTACTGAAGCATGAAAGCCCTCTGAGGCGGCGTGTTACACAGACGAAATAGAGAGAGGTGCAAACGGGGCATACGAATAGGATAACAGGAGGAGACGAACAGAAGGAGACCTGGGGAAAAAAAAAGAGAAAAACCCACCCATCTCAACAAACAGTTCAATCTAAGAGCAGCCCTAAAACTTTTCTTTAGACAGTCACTATTTCATGGTTTGAGGAGAACGAAATGATGCAATCTTGATGCCACAGCAGGATATTGTCACTTGTTATTTGAAATATAAGCATTTTTGGAGCTTTTTGGGTCCTGTCAAGCAACATCGCAGGTTAAAGGCTTGAGGAAAGATTGTGTTTATGATTGATGAAAAGGCAAATGGTAACACCCATCTATAACCCTGACCTCCACACTCTAAAGTAGGAATCAGACTTTTTGTTGTGTCTTTGTATTTAGGCCCTGTGTTGGAAATTTGTCAACCACGACCACATTGTGTCGCAAACAGGCTGAGTTTGTGTAGTCTTAACTGAGTTTTACTTTCTGCCACACTACTTAAAGAACACTTTACTTCCAATCTTGGCAAAGAGTTTAAATTGCGAGGAAGTATGTCCAATATTGACTCAAGTCCTCAAATTTTGTTGAACACCTAAAATTGTGATTTTCCGACAACCGTCTCCTTGTGACTGTGAAAAAAATAGCATGAAGTGAATTCTAAATGTGGCTTAATTGGCGTAAAAGTCAAGTTGAAGCCAGAGCAAAGATAAAACAAGTTTTATAAATCAAGAAAAGAGGAAAAACTGGAACAGATCCGGACTTAGAGCTCCATTTTTTGAGCAAGTTTGCCTGTGTTTTTTAGGCGCTGCTAAATTCCCCAATTTGTTTTACATAAATAAAACTCAAACATAATAATCCCTTAGATCATTTACTGCCCCTTAAATAAGAGTCTACATGATCAGATGGGTGTTTTTATGGAGTTAGGAGTCCTGTGGACCAGTGCCCCAGAGCACAAAGCTATCATCCAGTTTGGACGAAAGTCAAATGGACTCCAAGTGAGTCTCGGGCCTCCTCACCTCAAACCCAATATCTCTTCTTTCTTGAGGTCTGGCTAAAGCTATCCTCCTCTCCTCGCCCATCAGGATGTTTATCATTCCTCCACTCAGATGATATATTCAGCGGAAGTTAAGACGAGTGCTCGTAGCGAAATGTCAAGGATTGTCACTGCCGCCTGTTGTGTTTACTTTCTCCTCCCGTCCTTCTGTCTCAGACTGTTCGCCCTCGTCGCCTCCAGGCGAGTGGGCTTCTCGCATGGCCCCCCGTGACACGTCTCATCTTTAAAGTGCAGCTTTGACGGCACATTTGTTCGAGATGACAATGAGGGTCCCTCCCACCCCGCTGCCACTGCTGCCCCTGAGGCAAAGCTTCAAGATGCTTGTACACTGTTCATGCTGTGTAGGCGCACCGGTGTTTGTACACATTTGTTTGTGTTTGTGGTTGAGTATATGAGTTTATGATTATATATCTTTGTTTTCCCCTCTGTTGTTTATCCTGCTTATTCAACGGTTTTGTCCAGAAGCATGTGAAAGAGGACAGCAGTTTGACTTTCTGTAAGCTCTTACACACAGTAAACACAGTATGAATGAAAGGGAAAAATATCATATAGCATACGACTCGCTCAGCTTCTCCTGATACAGACTGGGTTAGCATGTTTTCCTGCTTAATACAGAGTTAAAGCATGATTCACCAACATTTTCTGCTCCTAAATGCGCCCTGGGCTCCGAATCCATTAGTGGTTATCACCCCAATCACACCAGGAAAAAGGAGGCAATCTCCTGAGCAGCAAGGAGAGTGGGGTTGGGGGGGGTGGGTGGGAGGTGAATGGGAGGGAAGAGGGGGACGAGTTCCCCCCTCACAGGGTTAAGAGAGGCAAGACATGCTCCACAGAGAAAATCACTGAGCCACATTGTGCGGACTAAATCAGAAACCACTGCCACCTCATCCATCTCTCAGCTGGCACTATAGGTGGTGATACTCGGGAGTCTGATTGTGCACGAGCGTGCACGTCTGCGTATGTGTTGTTTTTGTGTTGTGTGGAAGTGGAAAGGAAAGGGAGGAGAGGTGGTGGGGGTAACGAAGAGTCTTAAAAGCCTTAAGCTTTGCTTCCTGTCTCCTGAAATTCACAGCTCCCATGAATCACCATCGCTGCTGTTTTTAGCCCGATTACTTTTCTCTCAGTGCTCCACAGCTTATTTAATTCCTACTTGAGCCTTTGGTAGGCACGACTGAGCTTCAGTTTCTGCTCGCTGGTCGGCAGAAACTCACACGACATCAGGAATTTAGACAAATAGCATCTTGTTGTTTCAATTTGACATTATTTGCTGGTGCATTAACAGGATCTGACAGGAAATAAAAACTGTTATGTTTAGAGTCATGAACAGTGGAATTACTTTTCATTCCCACCAGTTGCGTCTTCCTCAATGTTTCTTGTTTGCAGTGATGGCTTGACAAGATGGCTCACCTTGCTGGTGGGTCCAGCCCTTTGATCCAGAATAAAATATCTCAACAACTATTGGTTGGATTTCCATGAAATATGGCACAAATATCTGTTGTGCCCACATGTTGAATCTTTATGTCTTTGGTGATCACCAGACTTATCGGTTTGGTGCCATCAGTATGTCAGAGTGTTCACATAACAGATTAAATATATAGTGTATGTACTGTTTGCACTATTTTTCTGTGGATAACACTTGACATTATTTACCATAACAATATATCAACGCCTGACAACATATAGACAACGCTTGACCACTTTCACAGGCTGTAGATGGACGCACTGCAGAGGTCAGAACCTGCTGCCTTTTCAGTTTTCCCCAACCTTTCAGCCACCTTGCCACTGGCAGTTAATTTCCCTTAATCTGCAGGCAGGTCAGGTCAGGTCGGAGCAGAGTAGCAAAGTTCCTGTATAAAGATACGGCTGACTGCTCGCTGGACCCTCATTTCCTTTTAGTGGTGGTGGAGAGGAGTCAATTATGAACTTAAATAGCCAAACTTTAAAAAGTTACCACCACTTATGTTGATTGCATGAGCTTTCTATTGTTTTTAGAAGAGTTTGCTGGGTTATTATAATTGCCTCAGTAATATGCAGAGCCTTTTATCCCGCTCATAAAAGCCAGTCGCATTAATCAAGTTGTATTGGTGGTGGCGAGTTATATGAGATGATTGGGACAATAAGTGGTGCATGTCTTTGAGAGATGCAAGACTCCGAACGTGTCATCCAAACCAAGTTCCCGACCATTAAACGTTATGACGCTATACCTCTATTAAAAGTCTGGATATTACTCATATCACAGCATTGGAGGAGGAGGAGGGGAAAAAAGTGTTCTGTGAAGTTCATTCCTCAGTGTCAATCTCACATCTCCAGTAATTGTTGAGCAGGTCATACATGGAAAAAGGAGAAGGGAGGGGAAAAATAGCTTCCTCAAAAACATGGCAGATTTAATTTGTCAGCGAGGGATGAAAATTGGCCGGTGAGGAAAACAAACGACGGTTACATGGGCCGATGGTACCAATTCGTCAGGGGGGAAGATTGAGGAGCCAGTCTGGAGATAGCTCACATCTCCATAAATCATGTTGACAATTGACTTGAACTGCAAGAGGAGGAGGTCTCCCATAAAGCGAGCCTGAACAGGCACTGATATAGGACGTCTCATTCGCGCTGCCCAGAAATAGAATGACAGCTTGATGCATTGAGGATGGCCCGTGATAGCTGACTGAAACACTGTCTGCACACTCATTTAAAGTGCTAATCTGTGGATTGTTTTTGTCTAACTTTGGGCTCCATCTTGCCACTGTTGCACTGGTGTAACCATGCTATCCATTCTCTTAAAATTTCCAGTTGATTAAAGCTTAGTTTCTGTGTATAGCACTCTGCCTTTTCAGCTGTGGTGGCTATCATTGCTCAGGCTAATTATGCAGTTCTTCTAACAAATGACTGTCACTGCAGCCAAAAATGTAAATTAGCTCCTGTAACCACTGTGACTCCAGCCAATGTGGCTAAAAACTAAACTGAACTCGCTTTTAGTTTAATTTTTTATTTTTTTTCCCACCAGTAATGCTTCTTGATAAAGGTCAATCCCACCTTCTCTCTCAAACTGGATTCAGTCTGATTGAACTTCAGCTGACAGTTTATGATTATGATTTAAAATCAGAATCAGCACTTAAAACATGCTTTTAGCTGTTTATTTTGGGGGGTTGGACTTCCAATTTTTGTTTCCTTTGAGTGAACAGTCTACCTGCACCGGATGAACAGTACATTCGAATACTGGAAGAAAAGTCCTTTCAAACGACATCTTTTCATATATATAACAAGAGAACAGACTTAAAGCATAAGCACTAAAATGTACGTCTGGTTATCTTCCCAGCACACAGCTGCTTCCCGGAGCTTTTCTGTGAAACCTTCAGGGACTGTCTCCCAAGCGGTGCATGAGATAGAGTCCTGAACTGGGTTAGGTTGTGTTAAGACTGATATTAATGGTGTGAAAAACTGAATCCCCACTAATTTCAATGAGATAACCATGATGACAAACCCATTCACCTTTTGTTCGTTGAGATGGACGATGTTGTAACTTTCCGGAGTTGATATTTGCAAACAAAAAAAGACCATAGAAGCTTTTAGAAAGTTTTGAATTTCATTACAAAGTTCTTGAATACGTTTTCATGCCTGCTGTGGACATATAACTTGTTTTTTTCACGTGGTTGCAGGCTGCTGGGAGATGTCGTACATGTATGTAAACTACAAGTGGCTAGGAGCTCAGTTTAGCAATATTATTATTACGTGCACTCAATAAATCCATGTTTTCCATCATTCTTTGACTCTTTAACTCTATGTGGCATTAAAAAGATCTTGTCTTTTGGTATCAAGTAAGCCTTTAAACTCACAGATGTACTCAAATTTCCTTTTTCCACCGGCACCTGTAGCAAAGCCCATAATACCAGTGATTCATTCTTTCATTTTTTTAAAGAGTGGACATTTAAACTCAGCTTCTGACACAAACAAATGAACCCAGTGTTAAAACCACCACACCCTCTAACCCCTACAAGTGCCTAAAATACCTTTTGAGCTTCACCAGATGACAGTAAGCGAAGCTGAATCTGTTCTTCTCTCTATTAGAAGTTTCTATCTTCCTCCTATCGCGTCTGATCTCCCTTTCATCTCCCTGCCTCTCATCTTTCTTGCATGCATCCTCTACCTCTGGAGTAAGGCAAACTAAATAATAGGTATTACTCTAATACGGGAACCAGTAATGGGATTACAGTAAGTGCATTACCTGCAACAGAATAGACTTGACGATGCGCTGAAAATGCTGTATCACTGGCTCCTGTGTTTTTCTCTATAGGTGTACTACAACTGTGACACCCAGCCGAGTGTATAAGCTTCCCCCCTCTCGCTCGCTGCCTCTCCGTCGGTGGCTCACAGAGCTGTGTTTATGCGTGGGTTTCACCAGATGTTGATTCAACCACTGAACAGATGACAGACTTAGCCAGCAGCTGAGGAGACAAATCCACAGTCCAACACTCAGCAGGCTTCCACCTCGCCTTTTTCTCTGCCTGCTTTGTTTACATACGTCTGTCTCTGTCTTGCTTTTTCTTTGTTACTCGCACCATATCAGTGTCCTGACATTTTTTTTCCTACCTCTACTGCATGCCTCATCTCTCTTTCTGTCTTGTGTTTGAGTACGAAGCCATAACCGATTACAGCTCTGTAAAGTTGTAGATTATGGTTTCAAAACTGTAAACAAAAAACAAGGTGCAGTGAATGTTGTGTGTAATTGTTGGAGCAGGGAATAGGCCTGGGCTTTAGCGTTTTCCCCAGGAGTAGTAATTTACTTCACTTGCTCTAATAAACATTCAGCCATAAAAACAAATCCATGCCACAACGCCAAATGTGTAAAGCTGTCGGTGTTGAAATGACAGATTAGAGTGTCCACTAAGCAAATAAAACATGACTCTGAAGGTTTGAACTGCTTTTTCAAATAGGAGTTTTCTTGTGATTATACAGGCTTCCAATTCCCACAAAACAAACTAATGCAAAAAAAAAAAAAGGAAAAAATTATTATTTTTGCAGTTTTTGGTTGGTTCGCCCACCAGAGAGTGAACAAGTAGGGATTCAGTGTTTTGTTGAAGTGTATTTTAGAATCTTAAATCGTAAAACCGGCTCTGTGCCTGCAGCCATTTTCATGATTATATCTAATCTTTGAAATAATATGTTGTCATCTACAGAAAGAAGTCCATCCTAAAACACTTAAACCTCTCTGCTGAACTATCTGTTATTGTTTGCTGGGTTCTTTTTTTTTTCATTTTGTGCACTGTAGATAACTGTGTTGATGATGTGATCCGTAAAAATATCCCCCACCACAGTGGCAACTGATAGCCAGGGCAACATTTCCAGCCATGTGAAGCATCAAACTGAGAAAAATCCTTTGTAAGACAGAGACCAATTTCTCAAACAGTGGGTTCAGTAGACCATGATGCCATACAGCTACAGGACATGGCTGCGCTACATGACTCCTGTTTTTTTCCTCGACTGCAGCTCGCATGTAACCCGCAGCTCCGTGCAGCTTGTTGTCTGGCACTTTTCAAAAACATACTCCAGGAAATGTCAGAAATGACAAACTGAAGTTGACATACAGGAGGCAGACAGAGGGTGGGGAGTGGGTACACCTCAAAGATATGTAACTAACCTTCACACCTGGAATGTTTTGAACTCCTTCAATAGATATCTGGCAGAGAAAATGTGTTATTTCCCTTTAAGTAACCCCAAGACCCCAGTCATAGCTCAGAAAATGGCATTCAAATCACATGTGAAGTGTATAAAACAACTTAATTCCACTCTCACTTGCTATGCTCATTCACCTTGAAATAAGACCAGAGAGGGAACCGAGGTGCATTCATTATGAATGCATTCCTATTCTTGCATGGTGTTCTGTGCAGCCCCTCTTCTCCTTGTTCTTAATTCGTGTCTGGCTCTTCAAATATTTAAAGTCAGGACTTAAGAATTGAAGACTGCAAACATGGATCCCAGGGCCCACTTGACAAGGCGGAGCAGGTTGTTGTACAAGACAGGCACTTACTCAAACATATGGCCACAAGAGTTCGCCACTGAAGTTAAGAAGAGAGACCAAGCCATTGTGCTTGTCCCCAACTGACATTCCTCCATTACCGAGCAATGATATATTCATACAATGCGGCTTTTTCAGCTGCACTCTTAAGTACAAAATGTAACCCAACAAGCACTGATTTGGTATTTTGCCACTCAAAACACATGGCAGCTGGAAAAGACAGCTGTTTTCAACAACAATGACAACAACAACAAAAAAGCTCTGATAAACCCACTGTACACTTCCTGCCCAGAACCAAAGGACAGACAGACAATGCTAGCAGCTATATTGCAAATAACATCGGACATTTAGCATCTAAAGACGCATATATTTACGAAGAAGTTGGTGATGACCAAGCCAGACCCTAAAAATGGAAAAATTCATCAGATGGACAAAAATATGACTCCAACTGACTGTGATTGTGTTTACGATTGTTTACGCTGCCCCCATGTGGCCAGTTAGCATACTTGCCACTAATTAGTCTTTTTATGTTGTGATTACAAGTTGCCCCAAAGTGACTATGCATCAATCAGTTTTCCTTTAAATGACATGTGAGATATATATCTAAAAAACATCCACTTCTGAATTAACACAGTTTAGTTTTTCAATCTGCGAGTCATCTAAACTGTGCCTAAAGAGGTTCTGCTTCAAGTTTTCCACAAGTTTCATTTCATGGCTACCACATGAGATGCAGAAATCACCTCAGGAGACATTTGTCTCCTGAATACAGTAGGAAGAGGAACTGATCCACCCATCTGACTGGGGATTCCTGTAGACAGGCGAGACTGAACTCTTGCTGTGTGTTACTTCCTCACGCTACTCCTCCTCTCCATCTCCCATTCTGTCTCATCTACTACTGTTCACTCCTCAGCTTAAAAAGAGGACACAGGTAAAGTGATTTCAAAGGGAAGAATAATGATACCGGGATGAGGGATGGGAGAGAGGACGGGTATTGATGTGTGTTTTTTCAGGGTGGTTGTGACTGTGGTTGAGGGGGTAGAGCGAGATCAAACGGCTCACGCGTGTTTGTATTTGAGAGGTGGTTGGTGTGGGGGGGGGGTAGATGTCCCGCCCCACCACTCCCATCCATCACTGCAACAAGGCATCGGTGATGTCAGCCCCATCAAACGGCGTCGATCAACACATGGGACTTTGCCTCAGCGTGAGCAAATAAACAGGTTCTGACTGAAGCGCTTCCTAGTCCTATTGTGAAGCTTATTTCTCTCCAAAAGAAACTGAAAAACTGTCGATTTACGACATAACTGAGCCTTGGTAAATTTAGAGAAAATAAAGTGCACATTAAGTTGTGAAGGACAGAAACTATCTTCCTTCCAACCCCTCTAAGTTAGTCTACAGATTGTATGGCTCGGTGACCATGAAGATGAATTAGATAGAATAATGTGATGCAGCCCATTTTAATGAAATGCCTCATGTTTGAGTGAGACCTCTGAGTCCTTCTTTAAAAGTTACAATGATAGAGACCTTGTGCACAAGGTGAAATAAAGAAGGGGATATTATGTTATTATGCAGTTTGTTTTGTCTCTAAAACCTCAGAAATACATTTGTCCTTTTTTCAGTTTTTGACAAACAATGAAGTAAAAATCATAAAAAGCTCAAATGAGCTAGTGTTCAGTTGTAAAATTGGGTTATTACTTTCCCCCCTTGTGATATAAGGCTAAAAAAATAAATACAATAACAGTACATCCTGATTTTTTAACATTCATACATGCAAACTACTCATAGAACGTGACTAAAAAGGGATAAAATGAGTCCCAATCTAGAGATTACGGCTGCAACCAACAATTTTCTTCATCTATCAGTCTGCCAAATATTTTTTCAATGAGTTAATTAATCATTTTGTCTACCAAATACCAGAAAAAAGCGGAAAATTCCCATTATGATCCCTTTACCACAGGCCAAGGTGGCATCCTCATATTTGAAAAGTTAGAAACAGCAAATACTTGACTTAAAAAAAAAACAGCACAGCAAGTTGTAAAAACAACATTGGTGTTGTAGCGTGGCAAACGTGCTAGCAAACAGTTGCTTCTACACAGCAACAATATCCTTCATTTGGAATCAAAACACACTTAAAGAAGCTCAAATACTCCGAAAAGGTGAAAAGAACCACAGAGTCGAGTGATAATTATCCATTGGTTTGTCAGTGAGAGCAACCCCTGTCATATTAAACATAGTCATTCTGTCCATTGCTAATAAAAACTACTGATCAGAGCAGCTTTTGCTCTTCATTGGCACAGTTGGACTGCATAAAAGTGGCAGCGCAGAGCTGATAAATCACAAAAAATCATTGGGGAATCTACAGGGCTCCTGGTGAGAGGGATTTTGTACCACTTGTCGTACACCAAGTACCATATATTGAGCAAGATTTGAGGCTCTGTTAGTAACATATGTTTGAAAACCCAAAAACCCATTACTTTAACAGATTCTGCAGTGTTACAGATTTCACATCTGAAGGGGGTCATGATCAAGATCTTGTTTGATCATGGCAGAGTTTGGGAGGAGTGGATGAGTCGAAAACTATTTCACTTCCAGTACTGTAAGGCAAAAAGTGCAGCCAAAGATTTATTTTTTTCTCCTCAAACAACCAGCAATTCTTGTCTGTCTCAGCAACCAGCGGGGAAGAAACAGATTTGAGACTCTTTCTTTTCTGACTTTCTCTTCTTTGTCTACAAGGCCTCTCAAGGCATCGATCGGATGCTTCAGGATATGGGGGGAAGAAAAAAAATGATGTTTGAGGAGAGCTCAGATAAAAGCCTCCCAGCCAATCAGAGAGCAAACTGTATCTTACAATGTGATATGTCTTCAAAACGTCAGTCACATCTCCAAGACAGGGAAAAAAAAAAACTTCCATTGGTTGACTGGCACGGCGCGACGCTCTCACTTCCCTCGAAGCTGCAGATGATGCAGGTGATAACAGCAATATGTGGGCCCCCTGTGAAATGTGTAAGGTATGCAGGGGTATATGTGTGTTTGTGCGTCTAAGCAGAGCCAGCGCCCGGCACCTGATCTCGTGTGTTTCCCTTTCATCCCTGCATCCGTGGCAGGCTGCCACAGGCATGTATCATTTAACACTCTACACCTGTTGGGATGAATTTGATACCTGAAGATAATGGATTGGAGTTCAAAGAGGAGATTGTGGACAAGAAACTTTTCCAGAGGTCATATTTCACAAGCAATCTGCACTGACGCAACCACACACAAACTCGCAAACACACGTATTCACAGGTCACGGACAAAGAAATATGTACACAAACCTGTGCACACAAACAGCACTGTAAGAGCAGGTTTCATGTCAAGCCTGGACACGAAAAGGGGAAACAGCCGGCTTCAGTTACTGAATGAGAACACAGATAATCTTAGAAAATACACAATCTTCCTCTTGTTTCTTTTATTCGATATCAAGTTTGGCCATGAGCCAAGGAAGAACTGATTAGATTTTGGTTTAGATAGCTCCACAGACTGGCCAATTTTCAACAAATATTTCACATTTTCTACATTTTTACTCATCACTGTTGAACTCCTGCAGCAAAATTCTTTTTATTCTGTAGTCTTTGGCTCAATCCACAAAACATCCACCATTTTACTGCAGTTTTTCACCCCTGAACCAAAATATTTCAACCAGTTTTTTTAAACTAAATTAGGATTGATTGATTTCTCAATAACAGATTTTTAAATAGTTATTAATTTCCTATAACTCATGCACTTTTTCCTTGAGAAAAGATCATATTTTTCTCAAAATCATTTGATTATTTCACTGAAAAACATAGCCACCATTAGCAAGATTCCCTGTTTTCATTACAGTTCAGATCTTGCTTATTGTTTGCTACTTATTCAACATTTCAAGACATTTTCTGGTATTAAAATTACAAATTAAATGAATGGTCCAGTCTCCTGACTTGGAATCCAATTCGGACTGGGTCCAAATTATATTGAGTCTAATTGGGTTTGGGAAATACCCAGTTCTGTTGCTGCTGTCTGGCCAGGTTTTTCCAGACTTGACTTGCTAAACTCTGAACTGTGAAGTGCAAGAAAAATTATATTTATTGCTTCTCTTTTCAACTGCAGCTGCCTGTCTGTTGTTGGCAGACTTTTTTTTATTTTGCCAAAAATTTAATAACTAACTTTATATTTCTTCTCTTGTTCAGAACAAAATGTGCTTTCTCAGAATAAGATTGGACAACATGAGGAAAAAGTTAGTTTCACAAGTTGAGCTGTAATGTTAGGAGAGGATGGTTGTCAAAATGAGATGGTATTATAAAGTTTTTGGATAGTCACACTTGCTGAACTGTTGTGAATACTAGCTGTGCAGTGAAGTTGTGGAAAGAATCCACCTATCACTATCAGTTTTCGACTTTTCGAGTGCTTGTTAATTGGTGCTACATCATGCTGCTGCCATTGTTGGTGTTGGTCTTTCTCACTTGGGTTTCTTCAGGTCTGCTGCTGCTGCATTTGAATTAGGACTGGTTATCCTTGGGGTTTGGTCCCTTTCATACTGGGTTTTTGGACCCTTTAAGACCTCTACTTTGGGTTTGACAAATGGTATAGTACAGATTTCTAGTGTCTGAACTTCAAACTAACTCAACTCTCACTCAAACCAGCATTTCAAGTAATCAATCGACAAAATTGACACAAGAAAGACTGCGCATAAATCAGGAATTATAACATTAGAGACATTATTATTGCTGTGGCTGGTCCAAAGAGCAGTGGACAGGAGGAGGGAAAAAGGGGAGTTAGCCTGATGCTGTGAGCTGCAGAGTACAGAAACCTAATGGATCTGTGGCTCAGATTTATGGCAACTCATCCCCTCCGCTGCTATAGGAGAGAAAAAGTTGACTGGACCGCACAGACTCCAGAGACTATAACTCATTCCCCACCACGCTCCATTTTATTCAGCCAGAGTACATTGGTGTGTGTTGGGCTTCTTTTTTGGGGCCAATAAAACGTAATCACTGTCTGCCAGGACCAAGGTCGCACTGTATTCCTTATGCAATGTGATGATTATTTTGGCCTTCGTTGAAGGTCGATTAGCTGTTTATTTTTTGCCTATACATGGGAGATGGATTGTTAAAATATTAAATAGGGGATGTTTGATTTTGATGTAATTGGGGATCATAGTTTGCAGTTATATTTTAGGTGTTTTTCCCCCTCGTGCTCTAATCCAGAGTGTGATAACTGAGTAGGCAGCATGTTTGAACAGGTTGACTGTGAGCACATTTGCTGTTGCATGAAATAAGCCGGTGACATTTCGGTGTGTGGGGACAGCCCCCTCAACTACTCAGTCTTTGGCAGAGAGCTAAGACAGTTTGACATGACGCTGTTTACTTCCAGTCATCCAACCTCAACACAGCTTACACTGCATGGACAGCCCCTCACCCAATCCCCAAGACCCAGCACTAAAGTCGGCAACACTAGAAAACCTTTAATGACTTTAAAAGCAAAGAGCCAACCAACAAATCCGGCAGCTTTTGGGGGGAAATTGGAAAATGTAAAATTAGAAGTAGATGTAGGAGATTAGGGCTTCAGCTAACAATTTTCATTATCTATCAATCTCCCAATTAGTTTTTCAATTAATTGAACAAGTTTTGTCTACCAAAAAATTCTAATTATTGTCCCATTATGGTTTACCACAGCCCAAGGTAGCATCTTCAAATGTCCAAACAGTCCAAAATCCAAAGATAACTAGTTACCTATCATGTGTGACAAAGAAAAGCTGCGCATCTTTATATTTGAGCAGTTAGAAACAGCAAATATTTCACATTTTTGTTTGACAAATTACTAAAATTCAGAATATTGTTTGATTTAAAAAACAGTTGCCAATTAATTTTCTGTCAGCTTATCATTACAGCTCTACTGTAGATGCACATAAACCTCTTTTTGCCACTTGCTTAGCATACATAGCAGTTTCAATAACAATTACCTGCTACATGCCTACATTTGTGCCAATGAAAAGGAGTCTTGCACTTATGATGAGTAATTTTATAGAAATATTTGATTAAGCTAGGTAGCCCGCTAGTGTTAGCTTAAAATGGTTGATATGCTAACCAATGACAGTTGAAGGGACCTTGGCTAGCTAGTTAGCATGCTAACTTCAGTAGCAGAAAAGAAGTGATAAAACTAGACCTAAAACTTTGCTGTTGTTTTCCACCACAGGATACAGCTCTTAATGAGTAAAGGAATGAAGCTTCATGCTGAACTCACAACGATTCTTCTAGACTGTTAAGTAAACAGCCGCTAATGCTAAAATAACAATTGCAAAAACTTACATAGAGTAACTTTAAATGTTGTTTTCCTATCAGCTTCTTTCCTATCATGACATATACCTGCATGTTCAAACAACCTGAGCTTTAGGTGTCCATTCAAAGAGATAAGAGCTAATGTTAGCTTTTTAGTTTGTTAGCTTTGTTAATAGTTTTGGCTGCTTTTAACAAAGACAGCCATCTTTTCATTATTTTGTCCATAATGTCCAGTCAAGAGTGTGATTTATTGGCGATTTTATATATATCTACATACAAGTTATGCCAGTTATTATTTTTGTGGGTTTTGGATATTCCTCATTAATGCTGACATGGATGAACAAAAGCAGAGCTGTGCTATCACAGGAATTCCCCATTTGTTCAGTGAAAATAATTAGGCTCTACAGTACGTTACCATGCAACAGTTAAGGCAAGTTTGGTATGGGCTGAGACTGGTCTCCCGTGCACGGTGAGGACTATCGAGAGAGATAGCTCATCTCTCAGATCAGCTTCATTTAGAAATTGATTTTTACATGTGGCCTTGAACGTTTGAAATTTCCTTCTCAAAACCTTGTCAGAGCAGGGGGAAAAGGACTAGGGAGAATCAATTCAAATTAATTTCAGAGATGGTGTTTCTGTCTATTACTTTAAGCAACTCTCATTTTAAATAGATCCATTGCCTGAGTGTCAGCCCTGGAAAAAAAAAGACAGAAAAAAAGTGAAAACATGATTGCTTTCTTCAAACCAAGAGGGCATAGAATAATTCACTGTCTGAGTTTAGAGGGAGTTGCAGGAGCGGCTTAATGAAATGAAAACCTGCACCTTCTGGTGCGTGATCAAGCCTGGGTATTGAGGAATTTAGCGAGGCTAACACACAAACAATGCCCCCTGCACATGCATGCACATTACACATGGATGAACATTATTGTAGTGTACGTTTAGTGAAGTAAAGGGCAAATGTTGCCTGTGTTTAAATTTGAGAATGCCATGGGAATCAACTTATTACTTGGTGTGTTTACAGGTGTATTTTTTATCCGCCATTCTTCAACTTAGAACGCTAAACAGATATGAATGTGGCAAAAATAAGAAATGTGGGAAAGTTGCTGTACTTCCTGACCCTGACCATTTGTTGCAGAAAATGGACATAAATGTTGGATTGGTGGTTTCATAACCGTACAGAAATTGGATGGCTAAAGGAGCTTTTTTTGACCCTGAGACTATACCAAACAGCTTTTTGGGTTTGTTTTATTATAAATACAAGAAAATAGCCAACCTTTGTTGGTTCAGCCATACTGTCTGATCACAAATGACCCAAGGGTCCCTGGAGCATCGCTAAGACCAAATAGAATTGTACAACACATTATCTACAAGGACAAACTGGTTAACAAAGTGATTCTGCTGTGAGAAACAAGCATGACACTCAGCAAATTGACCAAAAGTATGCACTGTGGTCTGTCCCTCTGTTGAAGTGGCAACAGAAGCCCTGAGGTCAGTCAATCCATCAACAGCTGAGACAGATGAGTAAAAGCTCCCAACAAAGGATTCGCTCTGCTACAAGATACTACGAGGGTGTACAGAAAACATACATCCAGTTTTGACACCCAGTGTCCGTTTCTACCCCGAAGCCGTGAGGGTGGATTTCCATCTTCGATCGCCGCGATGACATCTACAATACTACTCCCCAGTGTCAAGTAACACTAGGAAAATGTGCTGCATGATGATCAAATGAGCCAAGAAAAAGTGTTTCAATGGTACAAAAGCTAATTGGGGGTAATACGATGCCGGCATCAGCTCAAGCGTAACATTGCAGGTGTACTACCGCTAAGGCTGCCGCCGCTGTTGCCTGCCAGGCCAGGCTGATTGACATGACGCTGTTTCCCAGACCACAACAATGCCAGCAGGGTCCTTGTTATTCCGTGTGCTCTCAAAGGCTCAAAGGCGCCTTCTGGTAGCCCATAAAGCACCATCAGGCTCCAGGCCCTGCAGTCATTCAATTAAGAATTTACTGGGCTATTGATTTCACCACAAGCGTCTCACATCTTGGAAACAATAAGGAGCCTTTTACCAGCCTTTTACCTAAAGGGGTGACGACTTGGTCTTCAATGTGGAGAGAGGCGTGAAAAGACTAATACACTATTTGACACACAACACATACAAAAACCATTTGAATCCAGTTTTCTCTCAAACATAATGACACCCATGTGCTCACTATGACCTATTAAACTGCTGTTATTTTAAGAAAAGTGATGAATGAGTCACTTAAATGTCATTTTTCTCTAGAGTCATGCCATGTTTTTGTGGTTCCCCCACTGAATTTTTTGAAAAAGTTTGTGAAATTAACATTCAAATGGCCCAACTACTGTCTACCAAGCTGCAATTCCGTATATAACCACTAGCTGGTGCCAAAGTAGGAAATTTCGCAACTGTAACCTCAAAACTGGACATTTAACAATTTTATTTTAACATTTTGGCTCAAGATAAAGTTAAGTTTAAGCACGTACAGTAAAACAACTTTGGTTAGTAACGCTTTAGCTACGTAGCATTGTTGTCAAAGCAGTATAACAAATGTTATTATGAGTGCATGACTCGTAGGTGCACCAACATATAATAAAAACTTAAAAAGTAACAGAAAGACAGAACAAATTTGTGGTTCTTTAGTTGACATCGGATCTTTATCACGTTAAAAACAACATATTACACAGATTTAATTTGGAGGTATGTTTTGGCTTCCTTCTTATGTCCAATTTTCACTTTTTGTTGCTTGATAACTCTCATTGGGTTTTGTCTTTACATGCGTTTCAATGTGACATTAAAACTGCAAAAATGTTGGCAGGATTTGGCACCGCTTAAAATTCCCACAATGCCCTCTATAAGTCGCAAAGTTGCCATCCATTAAATCCTCCCCCAGTTGTGTCTAGAGCGACCCCATGTGGCATCCCGACACCCGAGGTTGATAAAGTTTCGCATGTTGGGACCATTGTTTAGAAATCCTCTCCCCTGAAGAATCATACAGTGTGTGTTTATTATTCACCGCAGAGCTTTACAAAATACAACTGTTGATGCAACATGAGCTGAGCTGATGGGGCCAACCGAGACTATAGCAATGGTGTTGCAGAGGAGGAGCAGACGGCAGATGATGGTCAAGCGGAGAGAGAGGGGGAGAGGGGGAGAGAGGGAGGAAAATATTTAAGAGAGTAAGTGCGGCTAGGGGAGAGTACATGTAGATGCTTAATGAATTCGGTCACAGCTCCGCACAATGAAATCTTTATCCGTGGGGGATGAGGCAGGGGACTTGGCAGAGCCCTGGCGTATCTCAGCGAGGGTGAAAAATAGAAATCCCACTGTCCCCTGTTGGCTCTCCCTCATGTCAGCTGCCTTGGTTACTGAGTTGGATGCCAGCAAGCCCCCCTACCCCCTTTTACTCTCTTTCTATCTATCTTTCTCCATCCAACTCTCCTTCACACTCATGTTTCTTTCTCTGCCTCCCCCCTCTCTGCACATTCTCACTCCCACTGTCCTCCCATCTCCTCTTTTATCCTCCTGATTTTCTCATCCTCCTCTTCACCGCTCGCAACTTTACCATATTGTCACCGCATCTGCCTTAATTAATTAAAACAATTGCACCTAAACTATAGTCATGATTGCACCAACGCACGCACACAGCAAAGAGACACCAGCCCTTGAATGCAGCATTTGAAGACTTACCTTGTAACAGGTTGTTCTGGTGATAATGTGCAACAAATGAATATATAATGGGGATTTTATATCACAGTGCATTCAGTTACAACCATCAGAAATATTAAACAAATAAATCCAAATCCTACCTTTTTAGAAGTAGTAGATCTTCAGTGAAACTTCTTTTTCCTCTGCAGCCAGTGCCATTTATCATGCCTTCATGGATCCACTCAGCTCCTTCCTCCTCGCTGCTCCCCCTTCCAGCGCTCAGGGTGAGTGAAGTGAGAGACAAAGTAATCTTCAGGTGAAAAGATAGACTTCCTCCCTCCCTCCCTGCCTGCCTGCCTTTCCTCCTGTGCTCTCCCTCTCTCTCTCTCTTTTCTCACTGCCTCCCCCACTGTTGCCGGTGCTCACTCTACCTGCTCGGAGCGCTGTGGATGAGCTCGCACGCCAACTGCCTCTCCAGCTCTCCCTCTTGTGTCTGAGCGCTGTGCTGTTGCTCCATCCATTCCCCTCGTTTTCTCTGCCTCTCCCTCCCCTCCCTCGCTCCCTCGCTCCCTCCCTCCATCCCTCCTATGGCTCATGAATGTTTAGACACGGCAATTGTAGCTGAAAGGCGCTGAATTAACCCACAGGACTCAAAATACACTCTTTCGCTCCACTCACTTTTCCCTCAGTTTTTCTTTTGTTCTTGCTTTTGCCTGCGACCCCTTGTCACTGTGTATGCTACTCTCCTGAATGGCAGGTTAACCAGTTCTTTTAGGGAGGGAGGGGACTGATAGTCTATTAACTTTGTGGTCCTTGCTCTCCATTGATTTTACCAACAGACTGTCTGAAGCTGGACAAGATTATGGTTCTGTCATCCATGATGAATGTGCAAATAGGGACGCTGTCCGAAAAGCGTACACATAACACACTAGAAGAAATTGTCTCTCATAAATAATCATAGCAAGGATGAATAAGTAAATATTTACCACCCGCCCCTTTGGTTAATTAATGATTAATTGTCCTTGAAACAAGTCTAATTGGAGTTAATTGAAGATATTGAGTCATTGGAACAGATAAAATCATCCGACAGAGCGTGGCATCTCCGATGAGCCTACTGCCTGGCGCCTTCATTTAATCCAGAAACAATCACATCGCCGACAAATCAAAGTAAAGTCAAGGTTCGAGGTCTCCGAGCGGTGTCGGGTTTGTCAAGTCTCTGAGGAAAAAGGGAGCAAGAGCAATTTAAAGTCTTAATTATGTGTCAAGTTCAAGTCTCTAATTGTGATTCGATCAGTGTTTCTGGGTGATTACAGGTAATTACATCTTTCCTTCTATAGCAACGCAATCAGAATCAACTTCAGTGGCCAAGTGTGTTGACAAAGCAGAATTTGGTTGTTTGTAGCTCTGAATTCAAAGAGAGAAAGAATGACATGTAGCTGTGTCTGTTAAGGTTATTTGCATTGTTCTCCATTCATTTTATCATACCATCTAAACTTGTGAGTAAGTAATAAGTAAGAGTAATAAGTAGTAATCACTGAAGGCAGGTTTGAGGTAATACCTCTTTTAATGAGTTAGTCAAGCAATGTGATTGTGTGAGAGCCACGTAGACAAACAACAAACTGAGTCTGAGTTACTTCCATGAACAAAGTTAAAGCAAAATGTAAGATGTCCAAGCTTTGGAGTAAAGGTGGAACTAGAATCAGGAGAAATTGGGACTACTCCACATGGGAAAACGAAGTGTATTAATCGATTTGTTTGGCTAATGGAGGTAGTTTAAACAGGCTGCAAACACAACATTTACATATTATTATGTTGCAAAGTTAATTTGGAGTCGCTTTTGCAATCTCAATGATGTAAACCAGTATTTGTTCTCATTTAAGTTGCATTGTGGTTCTGCTAACTCCTCAGAGAAATATTTGGCTCTAGTGTTGCTAATTGGCCCATTAGCTTGTTGCTACCTTTTGTCTGTCGCACTCAAAAATGACAGCAGCATGAGAGCCTAGAGAATGAACCGAACAGTAAAAGTTGTCAGTCCAAAAGTTGAAAGCCGAGGTTAAAGTTTAAAATGAACAAAACATAAGAATTCAAAGCACAGAAGGTCAGATTAACCAGCAACTCGCCCCACAAGTTCAGTTGTCAAACATTTGTGGCATTAGCTTAAGGCTAGAACTTAAGTCTGGTATCAAATACCGTGGCATTAGCTTAAAGGCAGCTAAGAAGAAACCTGACCTTCTGGTGTGTATTTTGGTTGCTGGAGTTGCATGGAGATGAGTCTTTAATATGCAACACACGTCACACTTCTCTTCCGCTTAGGCTCAAAGCCTGATTCTGAATGCTGAACTGTATGGGTATCGAGCGAAGGCAACACAGCTGTATGTTGATCGGACACTCGTCTGGCAGGGTGCACAGTGTGATGCACCAGGAGAAGTGCAACTTAATCCAATACAATCTTTTAAAGGCTTTGATTGTCCTTAAGCCTGAGCTGTATGAGATCGATAAAAACGAGTCGAGAGGACCACAGTCAATCCATGTCTGAATCGAGGTGATGTTACTTGCTGTTCCTTCTAATGAAGTTGGAATGCCATTAAAAAATTATGCATATCTGAAAAAGATAAAGAGACAGAGCAATTACCATCAAGTCTTGTGGAATTATCTCCAGCTATATGATTTCCTGCTGTCCTCATGGGGACCAACGTGATTATGTTAAGGAGGCCATTCCGCATCATGCAGCAACACCACACAGTGCAACGCACAAACAAAGTAACTAGGCGAACTGTATGAGATATTGCCAAAGTGGTAGCCTGTAAGAAAAAAATAAAATAAAGAGTGTTTCCAGGTGTTTCCGCTTGATCAAGATACTGTATATTTTAGCATATACACATGAAGTACTGAGAAAATCCTGACGATTAAACTGAGTAATTTAAAAGAAAAGGAACGACTTAGACCTCTGTAGCTCGATCTGAAGAGTGATACTGCTTCCATAATGGCTCCCGGAGAAAGAAGCCAGGGCCTGGATTGGCCCACACACACATAGCTCACACACACACAGAGCGATGTGTGTGATTGATTTCTTCGGTTTATCCCCAGGAGAGCAGAGAAAGTTTGCATGGGCCTCCACTCCCAAACCTATAAATCACATCGATCAGCTGGGGATACAAGGCCATGCCTACACATCCCTGGAGAGTGATGAGAAAACAACTAGAGCAGCGCAAACCCAGCACCGACACAGAGACAGAGACAGACAGAGATGAAACAAAAGTAGACCTAGATAGATAGATAGATAGATAGATAGGTAGGCAACAAAAAATGAAGGCAAAAGGAGAATGGAAAAATGAGATGATGCTGGTATAAACTTGTCATGAGCAGAAACAGAGAGTGTCAGGGGAAGAAATCAAGTGAAATATAGGGCAGGGTATGTTAGTCTCTGTCTTTTCCCCACACTGTTAACAACACTTTATGGTGACCTTAACCTCCTTAATTTGGACCTAGTAGAGTTCATTTTTATCTTTTGGGAAGAGATAAATCTTATATATAACCTCAGTTTGGTTTGTTTCATTATGTTTTGAGGCTTACTCATTGCCTTAAAGCTCTGATTTGCTTTAATAATACTTCATATTTTCTCTTAAAGTCTCCATTTATCTAAACCACTTAGTAAAATGAAGGAAAACTGATGCCATACTTGCTCCACACACAGTTTTATTATGCACCCATACACTTATAATAGCTGCATCCATGTTCAGTTTATGTTCAACATGAACATTTTGGGGTTAAACTGACGATTTGTTTTCCACTTGTATGGTCTTACTTACAGATCTAGAGTCCAGCTTATCAACTGATGGTTGCTCCCTCAAAGAGCAGCGAATAATCAGAGCTTTCTAGATA
>BRZM01000020.1:1076611-1095713 GCA_033238685.1 Lates japonicus
GAGGTGTTGTTGGCCATGTTGCCTTTGGAGACAGCTTGACAAGCCTTCTTTACAGTCTTTGTATAAGCCGCTAATCGCCTCTGGCTTTAGCGCCTTGCTTATCTTACATACAAAGAAAGAGAATAAGTTCCTGAAATGTTCATTGTTTCTTGTCAAAATGTATTCACTGCTTAAAACTTTTAATGGAAACATAACTAATGTACCACTTTCTTTACAGGCCTGGAGAAAACAGAAGTGATACCACCAGCTTACACCTCTCCTTTTCTCTCCAGCTCAGACAAAAGTATTTCCATCGGCCGGGAAAAAAATTGTACAGCCCCACACTTTTTCCTTTCCTTCCTCCTCTTCCTACTGTCATGAGGAGGGTGACTCTCCACCTCCTGTAAAGGCCGGGGTGTGATGTTCCGGTGTAGTGTTTCTGTTAACACCTCTGTAGCTTCTCCTGTATTTCTAGTTCCGTCAGTACTTTGCTCATTACAAGTGTACATCTTTCCCCCCTTTTCCCCCATATCAGTTTTAAAGGCCCTGGTGTGCCCTGGATGTTGGTTCATGAAAAAGCTACTATCTCCCTCTGCATTGCTCTTTTTTTTGATACATCGTCATAAGGTCTTTAAGATCAGCGAGGTCAATTCCTGCAAATTTCTTTACAGAGATGCTTTGAGGCCATGCATCGATCTGAGCTAATGTACACCTCTTCGCATGCAGCACATAGCTCATGCCTCCCTCCATCTGCATCTTGTTTTATGTATTAAAAAAAGAGGATGGCGGCGCTGCGCTCTTCTTGCATTAACAATCCCAGGGGGTAAAATAGGCAGTTATGGTCAAGGCAAGAAAAAAGGAGAAAGAGGAAAAGAAAAGCAAAGGCTGTTAGCAGGGAAAGTTTCAGCGGAAGAAAGAGAGACTGTTTGACTCATGAGGTTGACTCATTATGTTTTGTGAGAGAGGTGCATTGTGCTGCCGAACTCTCTGAATCCCATAAACTCAGTTAATCATTGTTGAAGAAGAGGCACAAAAGGCAGCGAGGGCCAAGGCGTGTGGTGTGTTGTCAGCGATGGGTGATGTGTTTCGACTAATGGGGCCGGCGAGAGGCGTGACGCAACCTCCTTTCTCCCCTCTTTTCAGCCTATTCAAGCCGCCTGGTTTACCCATTATGAGTAAAATTGGCTCCCTGTTCTCAAGCCGGCTCCCCTCTTGCTCTTCCTCCGCCCACCCTCCTCAAGGTCACAGCTTGCGCCAGTATTTTAGCTCTCCCCATTTTGTCGTTGCCTAATGAGTGACATGCTAGTAGATACATTCTGTAGTATTTCACACATCTCTTCTACTAATCTTAAGCACCTTGTTTAAAGAGAAAAAAAGCAGCTGGCCGTTTGCCACACAAGGCCGGATAAGATCTCGTTGGGAAGGTGAAGGATGAGGAGCAATCATATAGAAAAAGCTTAAAGCGAGGTATTTTCCCACCGTGCAAACATTTCCTCCTGCCTTTTGTGACTGAGAGAAAGCGCTGGGTACAGATTTGTTATCTAGAAAAAGAAATGGAGGAAGGAGGTGGGAACATCTGAATTTTATGTTATGTTTTGAAAAAAGCCCTGAAAGGAGGTGTTTTTTGCAGAGAGAGGAGGAGGAAAAAAATTGGTGGCCAGTGGGGCGTTACGTTGTCAGGGGTAGCAGCAGCTGGTGTGACAAAATGGTCAGCCAGCAACCATTATATCATGTGTACTCCAGAAGTCCGCACTGCTGCTCCATTGCTGCGATCTGACAACAGACTATATCAAACTGCTCCTACACATGAGAGAGAGAGGTGGATGTTTCCTTCCATGCATGGAGGAAAACTCTTGCTTCTGAGTCTGACTGATTGGCCATATCCCACCTGAGCTGAAGCATCACATCAACTCCACCATGCAGATTAATGAGTCACTAATGCCCAAAGCAACCAAAAAAACTCGGCCCCATTTCCTGTATAATAACCCACAGAAATACTCTTGGACAACTTTCTTAACTTAATATGAAGGGGGCTCAGACTGAAGTGTGTTGAACAAAAAGCAAACTGGTCAACTGATTAAACTCAATTTTTTTGGTAAGTATTAATAATGTAAGTAATTTTTTCATACAAAAATATCAAATATTACTCATTTAGCTTCTTAACATCAAAATTGTCTCCTTGTATGTGATTGTAGACATAAAACGTGGGTTTTGTGTATTGGTCAGACAAACAAGGCGTCCACCTTGAAATTTAAGGTTTATAGGCCAATAATTCATTGATTAATCAACAAAATAACCATTATTTCCCACTCCTAATGTATCAAAAGCCTCACCCCAGACCTTTTGGACCACCAACCACCCATTCACCCAGCGGGGTTGCAAGGTACCTTTCGGTGTGGTACATTAGTATGGGGTTTAGCCCTGTTTAAAAAGTGCTATGTGGAGCATTGTTAAGTGTTATTTCACAGTGGCGGTGTCTGCTTTACTGCCTGGCTCTAAAAAAAAAAAAAAGAGGTTACCCAGACTGATATAAAAGGTCTTTAAAAAACTGGGTGGACCCATGAAGGCGTTCCACCCACCTGGCAGGGCAACGTCACGTGATTTATTTAACACAATTGATTTTGCGGTGGGCGGCGCCACAGCGAAGAATGTATATCTCCTCCGACCCAGGCGAAGGGCTGCATTGATGCACTTTAAGTCAGGCACAATAGCCTCTTGCAAAAAAATGTGGTGGGCTCTTCTTTCAATACAGCCTCTGAATCTAATTTACTTCCTGGGCCAAGTGTTGCGGTTAATGAGCCGCATTTCCTCAATAGGCGTGCTTTTCTAATTTCTAGAATGCTAATATTTATTTACGTATTTACCCAATTAAATTCAGACTCTGCTGCTGCACTAACTGTTTAATAAACAGGCTGTGTCCTGCAGCATGGCCTCTGTGTGTGTGAAGACTGAATAAAAAGCCAGGCCAGGTCTGGTTTCTAAAGCAAAGGGGGAGGGGTCTATACCCGCCACTGCCTGCAGCAAGGACCCAGCTCTCTTCAGCTGAAAGCTCACAGGGAGATGGCAGCCTTCAAAAGGTTGAGCTAAGGGAGTGCTTGGCTCCCCCTCGCCCAAACTCTCAAAATCATACAGTTGTTTGTGTGTGGGTATGAATATGACTTCTCTGTGGATGCACAGCATGCACCTGTGTGTTTGTGTCAGGCAGCTACCCTCTATTAAGTCCCTCATTCCTCTATACCTGCAGCCTCAGGACCCGAGATGCTGGCGTTAGCAGGGGGGTGCAGAGGTGAGGCAAGGCGACTTGAACCTGCCTTTGCCGTACTCTGGGTGGGGAGCTCCCGGAACTCGGCCCGTGCAGCTGTCTTCGCGCCACCGCTCGCCACCTTGACGCTCCCTCCCACGACTGGTTTACTGTGAGCCTTTTAGTGCCTCCCTCCCACTCTGGCCGTGCCTTTGTGTACATTGGGCTTCAGAAGTTTCTGCTGTTTGCTTCTGCCCTACAATAACAAAGCCAGAAATCATTTATCCCTCCTCTATTTACTTCTCTTCCTCCAGCCTCTGCATTTATTATGGCAGCTCGTGAACCCGCGCCATTCAGGTTTCTCAGGTCCTTAATCCTTTCTTTCTCTTTTGGACTGCTCCCTCTCCTCTTCCCAGTGCATTTAGTTCATTCATCGCTCGGTGAGCCATAAAGGGCCTTGTCGTTTATGGAGAATTAAATCCACAAACAGCATTCATCCCAGGCACTGGGTGCATGGAATAGTCACCATGCATAGCGTCATCTGGGAAAGTTTTGCAATCAGTGTCACTCCGTAACAGAATTAAGCAGTGGCGTCTTGGGACAGATCCTTTCAAGATTTAGTATCCAACTCATAATCTCTTTTGAATATTTTTTTTGTGGGTTTTTCATCACCACATTATTTCTCTAGAGCTGGAGAGTCGTCCTCTTTTATTAGACATTTCCTGTGCTGGAATGTCCTCCCGGACATCTCAAGCACCGCCACCTACAGAAACTTTCGACGGTGTTGTTATTATGGGCCTGTTGCTCACAATGCTCACCTTTCTGAGGATCCTTCGCCTCTCTTTTGCCAATCTACCCAAATACTTATTTGTGGCCCCGAGCTTTACAAGACAGGCGATAGCTTAATCATTGATAGAAAAAATGGTGTCCTCCTTGGTAGAAACCTTGAGTCAGGCTGAGAAATGAGGTCTGAATGCCAAACAAATCCGTAAAGCAGATGGCATTCTCTTCTTCAACAGCTTGTTTGAGTAGCGACAATTTACTGAAAATTGGAGCCGCTTTTGAGCCTGAGCTCGTGTTCTGGGTTTTTAATGTGCTGCAATTTACCCCTTCTCTCATCCTGGCTCAGAATATTCACCGCTGACCTACTTTTGACAGGCCGCACGACGTATTTGCTTCTGCAAACATTGTTTTATCCAATTAACACACTAAGAGAACCACTTCGGTGTAGTAATGATGATGCTCCCTCCTGTTTTTCATCTCAGCTCTCAAAAACTCCCACTTAAACTGGCGCTCAGTTGTACAAACAAATCCCAATCACCCCTTGAAATCAGCCTCACATTCCCTGTTTGCTTCAAAGTATTATTGGCATTTCTTATTGTTTCAAACATGACCTGACGGTGAAGATCAAGGATTATTATTATTAATACTTTTTCTTTCTTTAAACAAAAATTCCACACATACCTATTCTTTTCAACTTTACTCCACTTTCTCAGTTCTTCTTCTGTGAAAAATATCGTTTTTCCTTCTTTTCTATCTTTGTTCTTCCTTGCTAGAAATTTCCTTGTAAAAGTTGTGAAAGCTACTACTGCAGTGCATCAGTTTCTAAAGAGTCTTGAGTCCATGCTCTCTCTCTCTCACACTGTCCTCTTTGTAAAGTTTCCTCTCTCCATCTATGTAAATATATATCTAGGTGCCTCTATCCTGTCTAGCTTCGTTCTGCCTCTCTGGCTGCTCTGCACTCATCCCCCCGGTGTTGCCTATCTGGGGACCCAATCAGAGTAAAGGACCAGGTGTCCACTGCTGCAATCAGTGGACAGGGGGAAGGGTGGAGAAAGGAGAGGTGATTAGAATTGGGCGGGAGTGGAATTGACAGCAGGACAGGAAGAGTAGGGTGAAATCAGAGAAGGATGGAGATAGAAGAGGTGGTAGATGAGAGAGGGTGGGAGGGAATGCTCCTGCAAAAGCAACTCATTGCAGGGTATTTGCAAGTGAATAGTGGCCAGCATGGGTTGGGCAGGTGGTGGTGGTGGATTGCCGGGGGAGGTGCAGGGTCCTTACAGCACTGACCAATGAGTAAGCATAAAGATGAGAAGAAGAAGAAAAAAATGCCTCCTCATACATTTACTTGACGATTATTGTTTGTACCACTCTGTGGGGGATTTATAGTGAAGATGAAATACTTCCATTATATTCCTTTTCGCCCAGTCAGTCAAGCAATTAGTTTTCCAAATTGGCAAAGATCCTTGAAAAAAAATTGGGTCTAAAAAAAGCATGGTGGGAGATTAGTCATGGTCGGAGATCTGATCCCTGTTTGCTTTAAGCGGGAAAATGGCAGTGTTTCATTTAGCAATCATGGAATTAATACACGGCAGGGTTTTTCAGTCGAGGTCTTCAGGAGGAGGGGAAGGACTTGGTAGGCGAAATCCTGTTAGGAGATGTACTCAACCATGTTTGAGCAAGTAGAATATATTACACAGGACAAAAGCAGTTCAGGCCGCGGCTCTGCTCAGGTTCTGTTTAGTGTTTTTTTCCATTACATTGTCTGAGCTGTTTCATATTATATTTACAGTCAAAATAAAATTGATGGAACTTTAGACATAGCAAAGTTTTGAATTTATTACTATTCACTTCTTCCGTTTGGACTTCTTTCCTTTTCCTCGACAGCCTCTTGACCTCTCATAATCTTCCTGACAAGAGTAATTTTGGTGTGTTGTTGTACAGCTCTAAGAAATACAGATGAGGCAACTGTCACCCGCCGAGCCAGATGGTCAAAGGTTGTACTTCTATCAGTTCAATATAACGCTTTCTCCCTCTCCGTCCTTTCAATATGTCTGCTTTCTACTCGTTTGTGGGTGTTCTTCATACCTAGCCCCCCCCTCCTCTAAACCCATCCTGCCACCCTCCCATCGTCTTTGTCTCCTTTGAAGACCACAATGGTTAGCGCCCCAGCCAATCTATCAGCAGATGTGACTGGACCCCCAGAATAAAAAAAAGGCAGGGCTCCCCTCTTTGTCAGGCGGGCCGGAGAGTGGCATTCAGGTGATGAACAACACCTTCCATCATGGCAGAGGCTGGGGATGATAGGTGGCAGAACAAATCCAACCCTATGGGCTTATGGTCTGGTTTTAAAGTCTGTGTTATAATTGGTAGGCGTCTGCAAACAGTCCTTCAGGGTCCTTCACAAAAGGCCAGATCTGGCGTAGAAATAGATTGGATACAGTTAATGTTCTGCATGTTGTGGACTTTGGTTTTTGTTGGTAGAATCTGCGGGATGTTGTGTAGGATACGGTGCTCACGGATCAGATCAGAGCATACTCTAAAGGTTTAGAGCTACTGCTGCAGGGTTTGACATCAGGGTACCTTCAGACCTCAAAATCTTTCCATTACAGGAAGCAGATTTCATGGTTATTAGAGTGGTATCACCTCTAGACAAGTATCTTCTCAATTACCAGTTCATTGTACCATCTTGTTAGCCATTTTTTCCCTTAAAGGTATACATTTTGTGTGTCTTAAGTATCTAATTTAACTGAGCTAGTACCTTCCTGAGTTGAAAAGGCAAAACAAACTTTCTTGATGGTTTCGAGAACTTTGCAAAAACATAATCTCATTCAAAATCATCAACATTTCTGACTCATACAAAAAATCAGCCTTGGATCGGTATATCTATATATGATGTATTTTTGTGAACCAGCCATAAAGTTAGCATCCACCTTGGTTCCCTCAACAAAAAAGCCATTTTTTCATTTGTTTTTTAATTATTTGCGAAAATAAAGCTTAGTTTGCCAGTAATTAATTCGTGTGTTTGTTAGTCAGATAATCTTCACAAGTGGTACACTGTCATGATCTTGGAAGCCCTACGTACAATCTTTGGGGTAAAAAAAAACTCCTACTAGCTTCAACTTTTAATTTAATTTACCTCTGGGCTCTTCTACAAAGCCTTTCTTCTCAGAAAAGTTAGTGATGGTTGAAAGAGCGTGGTAAAACCTAAGGAGGCCTGCTTGTAAAAAAGGGTGGACTGGTGAGTAGATGGGTTTTTCATGTTAGCGTCTCCAACAACCTCTGCTGAGTCCATTTAGACACTCGTTAGCAGTGGAGGTGGGGGATTACTGACGGGTTTATATTTGGAGATAAAGCCTATGAAAATGTCTTGAGCTTGTGTTAAAACCACAGACGGGTGCTAAAATACTAACTTAGATCAGGTTTTGGGACTCATTCCAGCTACCTAATCTATAGTCAAGACTTATGCAGGTTAAACATCACAGGTTGAGAGAGATGCATCCATGGGTCATGGTTAGTTCAGATGTCTGTAATGATAAAATTTAAAAGTTTCAGCTAGTGATAAGTGGTGTTTTTGCATTGTTAGCATTACAGAAATTGTCAGTTTCTTACAGCAGCTCCTGCGATGGGCTGATTTGTCTTAAATATGTATAATCTTCAACAATACTACGTTTTTCCATAAAAAAGCAATTAAAGACACTTCATTAGTAAGTTGCATTGAGGTTGCAGAGGCTGTAGTTAAACAGAAGCTAGCCATTGTAAACTGGTAAAACAACCAACTTTTGGCGCTGGGGTTGTACTAACTCATAAACAACCATTACCACCAGAGCTGCGGAGGAGACATTTCAGGCCTGGAGACAGGAAGCAGAGAATCCTCCACTGAATAAACACTCCTGACCTGCTCTCCCAGGTTGAAAGTTAAATAAGCTCTTATGCTTAGCACATCAATAGGCAATTAAAAATAATGATAACAGTTCACGTCGTCTGTTTGATGAAAACACAAGCCGGGAAGGTAATACTCTGCCATCTGCCCTTCTTTACCCCTCACTGATCATGTAGCCCAGATGGAATAACTAAACAAAATTCAGCCCAGTCTCATTCAGTGTATCACTTTGCCACCACAACCACCACTAGGGAAAAGCATGAAAAGAGGGGTTAGGTTTCAGAAAAACGAGATGAGAGGCGTAGAGAGGGGTAAAGCCTCCCATGTCATCTAAGATAGAGGGCAGCCTCTCTTCCTTCTGCTTAAGATTAAAATGGCATGGGTGGGAGGCAAGCCCGGTACAAGAGCTCTTCTGGCCATCTTTGGGAGTCTGCTTGATCGAGCTTTTTCATGTCTGATTTTGGCTACAGAGTTGAAACAACAAAAGTGGACAGAGTAGAGTAAGTCATTGCGTCTTTGTTGAGGGAGGATTTGTACACACAAGCCACAGTTCACAGCTGAAGCAGTAACTTCGGTAATTGGTGGAAAAAGACAAAAATAAGATGTTTGGCCTTAATTGTGAGACATCAGAATTGGCACGAGAAGTCGAAAAAGTGAACCGTGACGTACTTTACCTACCTGGCATCATCTGGCTGCTACTCACTTTCGCATGTATTGCTCTCTCAATTCCAGACGAGCTGTCTTTCAGATCTGTTTTCCTGGTATGCTACTGTTTCTCCCTTTCTGGTTTGTCTCTCGCGCGGGGGTATTGACTTTCCCTCCGGTATTCAAAGCTTTGCCGTGCCGGCCCCTCCACTGCGACAAGGCGGCATTCAGTTTGGGATAAAGGCTCCCGGGTGGCAGTCGTCCAGTGGGGGATGGGCAGGCGCGGCGCGATGAGCTGACAGAAGCCAAGAGCGTGGGGGCCTCAGACATGGGACCACAAACCTCCGGAACAGCGTGCCTTGCTCCTGATGTTACCCGCAACCCCTTACTCTCTCTGCTCTGTCCCGTGACCCTGTCTGCGCTGCTTGAATGTGACGCAGTAACATGAGTAGAAATTAAGAGGCGAAGGTGGGGTGGGAGGGTACATACATTGTGACTGACGCAAACAAACTTCATTTTGCATAGAACATAAAATTCCTAAATTAACAAATGCATTCTGTCTGCAATGTTATTCTACTAAATTATTTACAAGATGAGTGTGGAAGAAAGGAAAACTGTTTCTCCAAATGAAAAATAGCATCCTGCTCAGGTGTTTAACTCACTCAATTGGCTAAGTTTTTTGTATGGAAACTTGAGGTTTTTTCTTCACTTAATTAACCTGAGCTAAACTAATAGACACAATACCTGTGGTTCATGTCCTGGTTGCAAGTGCACGCGTCTCATATAAGCAGGTTTTGACTATCTCCCTACCCCCACCTCCTGAGTCAATAGAATAACAATTAAGGGAGTGTGCGCGCTCCATTACATGTTTGGTATTCAGGAGGATGGGGTGCATGCACAGGCTGCCACGTCTAACCAGAAACAAACACACATACACAAATGTCTCTCCTTTATTTGGTTTCTGTGTGTTGTCAGTTCCACTGATCCGGTGATCAGAGGAAGAAATAGTTCAGCAGGGGTTAAACATAGCAACCGTCCGCCCTCTCTCCCCTCCTCCCTCCTCCTCCTCCTCCTCCCTTGAAACAAACTGAAAACTTATCACAGCAGGAAAAAGCAAAAAAAAGCAAAGCAGTGGTTCCTTCTAAAACACGTGGGTGAAAGTTTTTTTTTTTTTTTTTTTTTTTTCCTGCTACATAAATATGATGTGAATCTAAACAGGAAAGGAAAGACAGAAGTTACAGCAGCAAGAGGAGAGGATGATTCGCTGTCGATATAATCATTTCCTAGGACTTAACTTTGTGCAAGGCTGTAGATGAAGCTGTGTTGCCCAGTCTTGTATCTCATTCACTATTGGTGCATGAAAAAATCAGTGGGGACGGTTGTGAAGTCCTCCCTCCACCTGGAGTCTAACTCCCAAACTCTGTTGCAACATGCTCAAATTGTGCACTTTTTCTCTGTCGCCTGGCAACTAAAAGCTTCAAAGGACCTGTTGACTGTCTCAAGTCTTAGATCCACAAAAACGCCTTTACTTTGCGCTGCAGGCTTTATTACTAAACACTTACAATCTGGGGTCAGAGGATCTTGGGCTGTAGTTGGTGAACCCTTTTAGCAAAAGAACATGACTTTATCCTCTGTGCATGCAGAGTGATTACTGAAGACTCCTGTGGTAGTGACTTTACAAGGTGCGGCTGGATAAAAGGTGCATGTGTTTACTTTACACGTGTGTGGCTTTGTAGACCACAGCTTATCCCTGTGCTCCCCTAGTGAGCGTATGCCAGGACAAAAAAAGACAGCATTAAAGGATAACTCTTGGCCTTACTTTCCCATGTTTCTGGGTAGCTGTAACTGATTGATAAGGATAAAAAAAATTAGAGCAGCTCCCTTGTTCTGTGAGGTCAAGTTACTCCTTTTGTTAATGAAAGTGAGTATTGATGCTCGTGATGACTGGTTAAATAAAAAGGATCTCTTTAATAAAAGCTCTCCTATCTCTGTGGAATCCTATCAAATCATTTCAAGAGAATATCCTTTCTTTATGAACTCATCTGACAAATCAATGACTTTGCTGGTACATGCATGTAGCGTTTCTGGGTTAAACAAAAAGGTCTTCTCTTTATTAAAAGGTCTTTTTCTTGTAGCAGGAATCTATCTCTAATATTTATTAGACTGCCTGTCATCAGAGCCTGTGTTAGCGCACTTAAGTGGACATACATTAACGTGGACAAATGCACATTGGATTACATTGTAGCGTCAGTCATTTATACCTTGAAGGCAATTCAGACTTGGGTTAACATGAGTGTCTGTACCAGATCTCATGGTAATCCATCCACTAGTTGTTAAGGTTTCACTCAAAACCATGTGCTAACAGTGCAAAATAATGGTTTAACTGGGTGCTTGATTCAGAGAAAAAATCTGGCACCTGTTTTTCTAGCTGATTTAATAATGTTCCCATTAACACCAGTGCTGCAACCCAGGGGTTGGTGACAGACTGATCTGAAATCATCTCTCTCTGACTGCTCTAATGACTCGACTGCTGTGCTCAGCCCCACAGCGAAACGCGACTCTGGGCCGCCGAATCTGGAAACAGCCTGAGAAACATCACTGCCAGTTATTTCCAAAAGAGAGTCATTTGCGTGCTGGATAGACAGCCACAGAAAAGCAAAGGAGAATTTTAATACCTCATTTACAGAGGCTGACAAAAACTATCCCAAAGAATGTGGAAACACTTGGTATTGATGAAAAGTAAAAGGAAAAACAGGCCAGCGCTCCTAAAGCTGGAATTAATTGCCATCACCGCTGCCACTGCCGCCGCTCAGAATGAGCTTTTGAAGATGTGACACTTCTGGGACTGATCTGGGCATTATGTGTGGGAAAATTAAACCAGAATTCATTCCCCCATGCACAAAATGGGATAATATGACACCTCCACATTCACTGAATTGACATTTTAGTAGAGATGCTGTAGCCAGAAAGTCAGAGTGACATGAAATATTCAGAGCAGACTATCAGTTAACGTCAGAACATTTTAAAGTTCATGGTCGGGAAAAAGTGACCCAGTAACTTGTAGGGCGTGCCTCAAACCAACAAACAAGCTCCTTTTTGTGTTTCAGTATCAGTAAATGTTATTATGAATGAAGCAACTGTGCAGCACCCATGAAAGAAACATCACAGATTGCAGATTGGAGTTTCAGGGATGCTGTAGTGATGTGTCCAGTACACGGTGACATCATTATTAATGGACAATCCCAGTTTATCAAAGTTTTGATAAGAATTGGAAGCTGTCTGATCATCTTACTGCATGTGTTTTGAGACTTTTTAGTTGTTTATTGCTAGATCTCAGCAATTACAGCTAGCCTAGTGGGTTTTTTCAACTAGTAGCCCAACAGAGCGACGTTTATACAAGCAATTATCATAACATATGACCCATTTCTGCCACTGGTTTCACTCTGTTTCATGAATGAAGTTGGTGGTTGTGGTGTGGTAACAAGAAAACAAAGGCAAAAGAAAAATGTAGGATATCAAATCTTTTAAAAATTGCATTTACAGATGTTTTATGAGGAAGATTTGTTAGTACTTAAGGATACTTGATAGAAAAATAAATATTTAATATTTATTTGTTTACAAGTAAACTCCACAGGGTGCATTTAAGATGTCTTTATCAAAATAGCCTTCAAAATAGGATCCAAGTTGTAGTGAATTGGAATTATTCTTTTAGTGTAATATATAAATAAATAAATTTGAAAGGGCATTGAAACACCACTTTTCATCCTGGTATTACTCTTTAATGTTAGTTTGTCTTCACATTGTTGCAGCCAGTATGTCAAAAAACTGACTTTTTGTTCAGTGAGGACGATATGTACTGACAGAGCATGAAATGTATTAAATAAAAACTGTTCACATGAGCATTTGATATGTCAAAAAGCATATATTTATGTGAGCTATGTGAAGGACAGTGGATTCGTGAGAGTTTTAAAGTATTGCAAATCCATTAAGATTTTAAAGGTAGTTGAACATGTGTGGCAGTAATGTCAGTTGATAATGGAGGGCAAATTAAGCCTCATGATGAATCTCAAATGTCTGTATATTCAATATGAACACCTTAGACTCAGTAAAGGTAAGAGCAGATGAGGCTACTGCTGCCAACCTGGAAAAAAATTAATCCCTTTAAAATCAGATTTAGCCCAGAGTCTTTTTGTGAGTTACCCCCACACGCTCTGAAACACTGTGGTTTCTGTGGCTCCGTCCACTGAGGTTTAACTTAATCAATGAGATTATTTCCACCTCTCGAGCAGCTCTGTCTCCAAGAAATATATGTGGCGGAAAACCCAAAATCCGCTCGCAGGTCCAGTTCCCTCTGCAGCCAGCATACGTCCATCAACGGTGAATGTGCACTTGTCAGAGCGTCCTTGAGCGAGACTTCCAAATCCCAGCCTGCTCAGTCATGCAATATAAATCACTACGTGCTCTGAAGGATTTGATTATCTCCAATGCTGATATTATGAAGCTTAAAACAAAAGAACAACACCACTGTTTTCTCGCTCAAGAGGGGGCAAAGGAGTTTTTTAGCAGAGTGTATGTGAGGACAGCTGAACCTTAGCTAGCAGCCTTGTGTACAGAGCATGCTAGACTAAGCTTTGTGCCATAATGCAAGGCGACATGCCGGCAGAGATGTGAGGAGAAACAATTGACAGAGCTTTTGTTACATCTTTAATTACAGGCCTTGTATTTGTCTTATTCATATGGGGGGGCCTTAGGGAGACGCAGCTCTCTCAGTCTGATCTGTTCTTGTTTCTGTGAAATGAATGGCCTGATCTCCCCGTCTCCCACCACGGGTTATCCTCCTCTAACATAACGCAAGTGGTAGGTAGTGCTGAATGTGGGAGCGATAAGCGCCTGTGAACACCTGCTTTTCGACGCGTTTCTGCATGAAACTGACCCGCCGTCCGTCGCGTGCAGATAGCGAGGACGTCTTCAAAGGCTACTGCTTCACATGGAGAGAGTCCGCGAGGCGTTAAGTGTACCTGGGAAGTGAGCGTGGAAAAGGTGCTCACTGCTTAAACATACCCACCCCACCCCCATGCTCTCTTTCTGCAGTGAGTACAGATATGCCTGGCAGGTACAGGTATGGGCTCTGCTCTGCTGCCGCCAGTGAGATCAACGGTTGTGTCAAAGGAGATGATCCACAGCTAATATGGAGCTGTCTGACCCTATTACCTTTAGTGGCAGGGCCAGGCTGCTGCATCCCAGGAGAGCTCCCAGAGTCCTTCAGAAGAAATTTAGTCAGGCTTTTAAATCGCTCTGCATCTCTGCAGACGGCACACCACATTCTGCATGTGTTTGTAATGTAACATGAAGACTTGACAGTGAGAAACTGAGAGTATGGATTTGATCTATGTGTTGAGTCGAGTTGCATTAATAAGCTGATGTGCTGCCCCTCAGCCCGTCAACCTCCATAACACGATGAGGCTTTTTTAACTGTCAGAAGGGGCCGTCTGCTACCTTCATTAGCTTCATTTCTTGCAAGTGATTAGAGCAAAATGTCCCTACAGTTTAGCATGGAGAAGCAGAAATGGGTGAATGCAGGTGGACTACAAATAGAGGTGAGAAAAAGCAGTTGCCCACGCATATTCTTTAAAGGGTGGGTTCACTGAAAAAACCCTTAACCATGTGTCCAATTTTTCTGTGCAGATGGCATTGGTTGGATTTTTTGATGTTATGGTCTTTAAATTTGATTTTAAACACAAAAACCTGTTTAAGATCAGGTAACAGAGCCCACTTTAAAACTCTTACCCATATCAGTTCATTATTTTGGCCACTTGGGGGCAGCACAATAAACAGTAAGCACATTTTAGCAAATATTTACACATTGAGCAAGTACAGAGCAACATGCTTCTGGGCAATGGGAAAATATAAGTACAATATTCACTCTTTGTTTAGCTCTTTGTTGGTTTTCAACTCTTAATATATATTTATTAAAGATACTGATGATACCAGCTTTAAAGGTGCATGTTCCCGAACAATTTTTCAGTCAAACATGTTAAAATCTATTTGTTTTGGTAAAAGCAATGTCAAGCAATTCTTTCACCACAGACACCTTAGCTCAGTTTAAAACAAGAAAAATGCACAAGTGCTATGTTCACGAGCTCCGTTAGCTCAGTCACAAATGACTCAAGTGCTATGTTCGTTAGCTTTATTAGCTCAGTTTAAAACAAGAAAAAAGTGCAAGATCTCAAAAAATCAAAGTGTAAAGTTTGTTAGCTTTGTTACTTAAGTTTAGTACAAGGAAAAAATATCAGAACAAAGTGTGAAGATGCAAAAGTAGGTAAAAACAGAGCAGATGGAATAAAAGAGGTGATATAAAAAATATGAATGCACAGATATTGTTCGACATATCTGTTTTTTCTGTTGCCACGGTGATTCGTCTCTGTCTTTTTCTCTTTCCGTCGGGTCATTGTCTCCCTTGCCTCCTCTCTCGACTGCTAGATCTCGTTACCTCTCCTTTTCACTGAGTCACATTGATAATTGGCGACACACAAAGAAGCATTGTCAGAAGTCCTACCCTCAGTCCCTGTCAAGCCCTTATATCCCGACTGATGGAACACAAGGTGTCTGTGTTGAGATCTTGTTACGAGAGTTATGATCTATTCATAACAGCCCCGCGCTATGATGTGCTTCTCAGGTAGATTTTCTGCTGGTGGTGACAGATAAGTGGGTCTCTGCCTTTTGAGAACAAGTAACCATATATTGAGCCCAGAGTCAGAGAGATACTCAACAGACATGTTGAGTTAGATAATAGGATACTTCTTAAAAGAGAGGAGAAGGGAATAATGGATTACCACGACTGCTTTTGGGTGGATTTTAGGAGTTATGTACTTAGTTGAACTCTTTTGTTATCAGTTGTGTCACTGCAGCTATCCCTGACTGTAACCTGAAGCATATTTTAGACTTCAACTCTACTTTATTTTACATTTACTGTATCCATGTAAGTACATGACTGTATATTAGAGCTGTGGGCACTGTCAAAAGGCTTCAGAGTGTAGCTGACATCCTGCTTTCTCTACGTGACTGCTGTAGGCATATTACTGTACATGGTGCTTGCAAAGGCTTCCTGCTTCATAATAAGGTGCGATAAATTCGATTATTGTTATTTTCCAATATATTGTACTGTGGCAAAGGTAGGCAAATGAGATGTGTTCCAGTGCTATGTATACAATGAGGTGCACAAAACACTTCACTTTTGAATTACAACTTGCTCTATCTACAGTTTAATCATATCGATTTGCCATTTTATCTTTGTTTTTGAAACGGTTGCCTTGTGTCTGGTTGATATTTAACATCTCAAAACTTTGGCTTATTTTCTTAAATGGAAAGTTTTATGCTTCATTCACCTGGTTGCTGTAATGCTACCCTATCTATCAATAATCTATCTAAATTTGTATAAACCTTTTAGAGGAAATATCATTTTAGTTTTTGGTAATGAAACAAGTTATCATATCAGCAAGAAAACTTTTAAATTATACCGACTCCAGGCAAGCAGTATTAGTAATAAATAATAGTTAATATAAGTCCAACTGGGCCAGCGGTCACTCTAGAAATTCTTAAATTAGGCGAGGGGAAGTCTTTGTCTACTCTCTGATTATTCTGTTTATTCAGTAATGAGAAAGATGTTGACAAGATTGTAGAGAGAATTAATTGGTATGGTGAAAAAAAAACAACCATCCCCGTGTGTCGCGCTATTAATACCCCATAAAATTCAAATCACATCAAGTGAATGTGTTGATTATCAGGTGAAAATTGTCATAGTAACCTACTTTACACTCTAGCTAATTATCTGACAGATGCTGGGGAACCAGTGCTGTGGCCAGAAGGCTGCTGATTTCAGTCCATCCGGTTAATTCTGCTGATAAACAGCAACCACTGAGGTCCTCTTGAGCAAGGCAGTCAGCAGGAGAGGACTGTGTTTTTGAAGTGGCCAGCTCCCAGGTATAAACTGTGCACTGTGAAACGCAGCAGTGCTCTGGCAACTTTTCTAAACATAGCACAAGCGAAAAAACAAGACTCAAGGACCTGAATTAAAACATGTTTGTGGTTCTGAGAATTCTGTAACTGGTCATTTAAAATGTGTTTATCGGCAAAATGTCCTGTAATAAATTGAGAAAAATACAAATAAAATGAGGATAATAACATGAAAACATCAAAAACGAACAAAGCAAATGCAGCAGGGGCCAGAGCATCGTTACAAGTGTCCAGCACACATTGATAGATGTATTCAACAAGTAAAAACAAACGATACAACAATAACAACAGCAGGTTTTGAATTTTAGCTAAAGGTGATTGGATATTTTCTAATTCGTTGGCTTAAGTATAATCTAATGCGGGCTCTGAGAGTAATAAGCAATTACTGTGTGTTTATCCCCACAACTCAGAGAGAACTAATCTGCACTCAACAGCCAGGGCCAAAAATAATGAAATTAATTACAAGCATTAAGGCTATGCAACCGCCAGAGAAAGGTAGAAATGTAATTATCCACATTGAGACAGAAACCTCTGTGTTTCCCTTCACTCTTTGTCTCATTGTGTCTGACTATTATGCTCCCTTTTCTTTCTTTGCTCTTTTAGTTCTTGATGGGCAACATCACCCACTGTTGCACAAAAAGGGACCATGAACTGGATTTCTGCTTTGGCAAACATCCGTATCATCATTTTAATGGTCTCTACAAGAAATTTAAGACATTTTTTTGTGGTTTGACCTGCCTCGAGTCCGGTTACTGCAGCTTAGAAATTCTCATGACAGGCGAAACAACTTGGAAATGAATAAAAGTAGAATTGTATTCATTAAAATATCACCCCACAGGCAGATATTTTTGACCTGGTTTTAGGAAAAATGGGATGAAAAGACTAAATCACTTGTTTATAATGAAATTATAATATACTGTCCTGCAAGCAGGCAATGCCACATTGCACTATGATGTGGTAATGTGTCATCAGGTGGCGAGCAAAGCCATTAAAATCAGTTTATTTCAGCTGCACAAAAAAGACCTCCACAAACTTTTCTGGTCGGTAGTCGGTGTCAAGTGAGTTTCTGAGTTTGCTGATATTAAGATTTAACCAGTTATGACATAAAATCAATCTGTTTAAGATTTCTTTTTCATCTAATTGCTCAGTCGTGTTTTGTTAGCTAATAAATTCTAATATCAAAGCCAGACTTCCCTGCTATTGAACTAACATAACAAGCCGTCAGCTTTAAAGAGCAGCAAACCATAAATATAAGTTAACAGAAAGTTAAAGTCTTAATATATCTGAATGTTTTCAGAAGCTGTTCTTCCCTGACAAGACTTTGATTGTGAGAGAACATTTGGCTCTTTAGCTGGTGGATGTTCCAGCTAATGTTAGTTGCTAACCCGCTAGTAAGAGACGACCTCTTTTCATAAATCTTTTTTTTCCATTTTTAACATAAAAAATATTTAAAAGTGCAGTTTTAAATAAATTGAATCCTCACTTTTTAAAATTGTACTTTCTTTTTTTGGCCAGAAGGTGGCAGAAAAAGTCGGCAATTGCGAGCTGAACGTTGCTAACATGTTTTAGCTAACAAGTTAACAAGAAGTTGCCTATTATAGCAACATTAGCAAGCATTGCTTAAAAGTTTCCTGCTGCTGCTGAAAATAAGATTGATTGAGAGTGAAAGATACTATGGAGTAAAAATAAAAAAGAGCTAAAAGAGGCTAAAAAAAGCTCTGTAGAGGCGAAAAAGTGGTGATTCATTGTGGGTTTATCAGCTGCAAGCAAGCCCTTACACATTACATGCAGTCATTTGACTCATTGCTAATTAAAATATTTTATTAATTACATTAATATTGATAAGCGCAGCTTTAAAAATAGATCAAAAGATACTGATATAACACAGCTGCAACATGAGGCCTGTAAAAACCCCAAATCGACTAAAACCTTATTCCAAGTCGTGACAGCCCTGATGACAGCTCAGAGTCTCAAGAGGAAAAAAGCCTAAATGAATGCATTTTGCAAGTCGGTGGCTTATTTTGATTTGTTTTAGCTTGTTTGTCTTGTTAACTGGAACTTCTTGTTTTCCTCCTCTGTACTATTTACCGCATTATCTCCGGTGGCAACTGTCGAATGTGGTCAGGTAACACCGGAGAGGACAAACCCCCTCTCCTGTGTTACCAACTGGTCCCCGGAGTGCAGGGGGGTTTGGTTGTCATGGGAGACAGGATGGTAGCGGCCTTGTATTACAGCGGGCAGCAATTGTGCTGAAACATGACTCTGCCTTCAACAGCTATTGTTCTCATTCCTCACACCTTGCTCTAGTGGGAGACGAGTGCCTCGGGGAAGTGGATTCTACTTTCACCGGTGCACCAGTTCTCAGGGATATATACTGCCTGCACGGCCTGAAATGAACATCCACTCTCCCACTCATACACTTTTTTTTTTTACCTGCTCTGCTTTTACTCATTTTGGCTCTCTCTCTCTCAAAAAAAAAAAAGCAAGTCACAAATCACACACTTCTTTGATCCTCTCCACATCTAACCCCCCCCCCCCCCCCCCCCCCCCCCCCCCCCCCC